>MINK01185756.1:0-14178 GCA_001735545.1 Phormia regina
ATTTGTGATCACCCATATTTTTAATCAAAAATCGATTTTTATATCGAAATTTCATCAAAATATCTTTAATCCAAAAGAAAATTTCTTTGCTGAATCTAAATAGAAAAAATTTATTTTCAAAAACGATAAACTGGCAACACTGTTAATGACTTGATTTTTATATAATAATTTATAAAGCGTATAATTATTTGCATTATCTTGTTTTTTTATTCGAATAAATATATGTATCAATTAATTCGCGCGCCATATTTTTGTGTAATTTTGTAAACTTTTGCGATGTCGGTCTTGTAATATTTATAGTTTTAGTAAACAATGACTTCATAGTTTCATTTTTTGCTTCCTATGACTATCTACTAAACAAAACACTCGAAATGTGTATGTTTATCAAAATTATAAAGGGTATTCACTATGGGTAAGGCAAACGATACAAAGATTTGTAGAATTGTATAATATTATCAACACAAAGACATGATATATTCTATTGAAACCTGAGAAAAAA
The DNA here is from genome assembly GCA_001735545.1 of Phormia regina. NCBI lineage: Eukaryota > Metazoa > Arthropoda > Insecta > Diptera > Calliphoridae > Phormia > Phormia regina. The sequence goes on from MINK01185756.1 coordinate 500, forward strand.
TACTAATATTTATAGTTTTTTGTTTATATTTTTTCTGCTCCAAACAGCATTTTAATTATTGTCCTTCATATTGATCACTCCAAAGTTTTAACAAAATTAAGAATATTTAAAATTTTTCCCATTTCGCTACTTCTTTTATTTAAAAATGCTTTTTGACAGCTGATGACGAGCTAATAAATGTTTGCCGTATTTAAGAAAAGGAAAAATAGTTGCTTTGCGAATGCTAATTTAACGTGAACACCCTTAATATTTATATTTTTTTTAGAATTTGTGTGATAAATAGAATACACAGTGGGGTCAATACAAAAATGTTTTTTTAATAAATCTGTAATTTCTGATCGGCTTATTAGATTTGCGTGAAATTTCGTATAGTTAGTTATATACAGGGGAATGTATATTGTACCCAACAGACCTCTCAGTGGAGGAGCTAAGAGGTCTCAAGGTAAGAAAGCTCTAACATATAAAATGTTTAATCGTTTGCCAAACTTTTGGATCTCATCCGATTTCAAATATTTTTATTTATTATAGGTGCACGCAGAGAAAAAATATGGTTCTGGTGACCATAAACTAAGAACAACATACTATGATTGTAATATATGATTCCAGGTTACAATAAGTATTTTTGTACGTNNTACAATCACTGAATAGTTGTGGTGATCATGGTGTGACCATGTTTTTTTTCTGCGTGTGATTATGGTACCTTTGAGTTATATGCATTTGTATTTTTAATTACCTCAATTTTTTATGATCTTGGTCTAAATAATATCATATTATATCCTAGAATTTCAAAACAATTTTATTGCTTTTTTCTTTGAATAGTCATAGAACAAAATTATCTATTGAATACAAACAATTTTAAGGTCAATATCTTTACCGAGTTTAATAATAAACGATTTTGAACTTAAAAGTTGCAAAAATAATGATTTTTAATGGTCTTTTGGTCAAAAAAGTATCTTTACACTTTTTTCTCTAAAAGAAATTTTTCTTTAATAACATGTAATAGTTTTATTTTATTGTGAAAGCTATCTTTACAGAGATGATTTGAGAACAAAAATTGAACCTAATAACTCAAAAGGTCAAAGTTCACACTCTCCCGAATATGATCCATTTTAAATGAAAGTTTCGAGTTTAGTGTTTATTTTCTAAAATCTCACCGTTTGGTACATTGTTTTCTAATTTGTAAAATATTGTTAAAAGATATCAATAAAAATCTAGAGAATTTCGGAAAACAAGTAGATTTTATAGCCAAAAATGTGAAAAACTCCATTTTTGGGATTTTCGTTTTATTTTTTGGGTGTGAAAGGGATTACTTTTACAAAAATCTTAAAGTTTTGTTTATTTTCTTATATAATATGATACAGACTTTATGCAAAAAAAAAAATTGTTAAAATATCTTTACCAACAAAGATTTTATTACAAAAAAGATATTTATAGTTTTTTAAATTTTTTCTGCTTTAATTAAAAAAAATCGGGAAAAATTTAAACTCTTTTTTTTTTTGTCTAAAATATATTATTTAGCTGACATAATTCTTGGTTATAAAGAAAAAGATTAAAAACAATATCTTTCATTAAACAAAAACTACGCCACTTTAAAGTTTAATAAGTCATGGAAAATTTCTAGCAAATTTAATCAGCTGTTCAATAAATTAAATATTTATTTCCATAAATTTTTGTTTCTGCTCACTGTGTGTATATTAAAAAACTTTAAAAATTATTAGAAATATATAAAGAAATTAAAAATTAATTATAGCTGAACATTTTATTAAAAAAATCTTATACAAATTATACATTGACATATAACACGAAAATAACAAACCCTTCCCTTTAATATTATTAAAGCTTAAATAAATATTTATAATATTAAATCTCATTACTGCCCCACCTTTTCCACTTTTAGGAAAATACCATTTTTACTACTCAATATAAATGATTTCTTATCCCATTCCAAAGGTATTTCAGTCTTATCACATACAGAGAATTTAAAATTATGTAAAAGATATGCCAATCCTACACGTGTTTGCATGAGACCAAAACGCATACCAATACAATTACGGGGACCATCACCAAAAGCTAAAAATTCGATGGCATCACGTTGTTTACTATTTGCTGCATCAAAACGTTCAGGATTGAATTTTTCAGGTTCAGGGTATAAATCAGGATCATGATGTATACCATAAGCAGATATAAGGACAGGCATGCCTTTTTTAATGACATACTTAGGATGACCAGGAACTATATAATCATTAATGGCTTCACGATTTAAATGAGGAACTATGGTGTATTTGCGTAGAGTTTCTAAGGGAGTAAGCAAATTAAATTGTGTTATACTCTTATTCTTAAGAACACTATATAAGTAAATACTATTTACCTGATATTACCTGACCCACATAATGTAAATTATGCAAGGTCTCGTAGTTAATATGACCTTGATCATCGAAAGCTTCATTAATTTCTTGACGCATTTTATCTTGTATATTTTGATGTTGTGCCAATTCGTAGAGTGCAAAACCCATAGTGGAGGAGGATGTCTCAAAACCTCCCAAAAAGAATACAAAAGCTTGAGCCGCCATTTCTTCTATACTCAAGGTAGTGGCTTTTTCACCTCCTTTGCCATTTTTCAAATCGATTAAAATACTTAGAAAATCATTAGCTTCTATATTATTATCCTCTCTATAGGTTACCGTTTCCTTAACTATGCGTATAAAGAATTGTGTAATGTCATCGGGTAACATTTTCATATGTAGCTTTTTGGCCAATTCTGGAAATCCTTGTATAAAACCATTTAAAAATTTACCATGTCTTTTTTCCGTTAAAGAACGTTTGCCCATCAAACGAAATTCTGCCTGAGGATCCTTTAGACTATTGCAATTAATACCAAAAGCACAGGTGCCTATAACATCGGTGGTAAATCTAGCCAATAATTCCTTAATTTCTACAATATTATTTTTTTGGCTTAAATCAGCAAACACCTGTACAAATTGTTCAGCCACCTGTACAATAGTGGGATACATAAATTTCATTTTACCCGAAGTAAAAGTGGGCGAAAGTTTATGTCTTAGAATTTTCCATTTTTTACCATCCAGCAAAAATAAATGTCCTGTCAAAGGATCATCTTTTTCATTGTGAAACAAACCACGATTGGTGAAATTGGTAAAATCTTTTATTAAAATATTTTTCACTAAAGCCACATCCAGTATTAACACACCCGGTCTCTGAAAGAAATAGAAACCACAAAAGGGTCCGGTATCCTTAAATTTTTCATAAGTATTTCTTATACAATCGGCTATACTGTATTTGGTATGTAAATCATTAAAATTGCCGGCCAATAAGCTGGGTTCATCATGGGCTATGCCTAAATCTTTCCAATAATTTAAACGTTTTTTTATAAAATACACCGTCAAAGTTATTAAAATTATTATTATATACAATAATAAAGTAGTTAAAGCCATTAAGGGAAATTATTGATATTACTGTTCACTTTAAAAGTTAAATGAATACTAAGGGGACTTGATGTGTTTAAAGATAATTTTATAAAAAATTTGTTTTAAATATAAAATTCTAAATAAGAAAGTAATTGTGAGAATTTGTTTTAATATTTGTTTATTCATTAAAGTGAAGAGATAAGATATTGTTTCATATTTAAGAGAATAAAAAAGTATATATGGATTTATGACTTTTCATTGATATATTACTCATCGAAAATAAAATGAAAAGTAATTTCATTATACCCTACACTTTCATTATGCGTTTGAGCTAATACTTGTAACAGCCAATGAAATGCGTCTAAACAAAGGTTCACAAAAAAGTTTGTCCCTTCTGATCGATTTTGAGCTATTAATTTTATTTCGGCCCATCTACTTCCTGTAACATTCATCTTGTTTTCGACTTGTCGTCGCGAGGTGCTTGCTGGTCTTGCCCTACTTCTTCTTCCTCAATAAGTGGCCTATCCAGATCCAGTTTCGCCTCGTTAACTCCACTGAGGCTAAGGTTTCTCCTAATCTCTCTTATAAGTTACTATTGGAAATGGTTTTGTGCCAGAATATCTTCAATAATTTCCGAAGAGTGAGGTTGATAAATACGATTGGCAATAAACGCAAATCATTAGATGTGATGTTCCAAAATTCACAACCATAGAGAATGTCGGTTTATACGCTTGAGGAAATTAGCCGAAGCTTGAATTGTTAATGTATTTTATGGGGCAATTCCACACTCTTTGCATTGCTCCAAAAGCTTGATTAGCTTTCTTAACGCAATTTGCAATATCCTCATGTGAGCCTCTTGATGTCGTAGTTACCAATACCTTGTTGACCATTGAAAGCAGAGTTATTCCCCTCCAATTGTGGCATTCTGTCAGATCACCCTTTTTCGGTACATTCACAAAGACACCAACATTGAGTGTGTATTCCAAAAATTCGCGATCTCAAGGTTAACTTTGAGAAGTTCCGGTTTGATTTTGTCCACATCTGGTGTTGATGTTGACTCACCTTAACTTATATCAATCACAATCACTTACTGAGTCAGTTCAGTTATGTCCGTCTGCGGGCGGATGGCCGCCGTCCTGTCCGTCCGTCCGTCTGACTCTCCATGTAAGCCTAAACTACAGGAAGCAGTTTTGAACAGAAAGAGTGAAATTTAGCTCATAAGTTAACTATAGACCAAGGACAAAGCTTAGATTAGTTATGATAATCTCTTAAAATTCAGAACTTATTAAACTTATAAGTTCTGAATTTCATGAAGATCGGTCCATATTTGACTATTGCTTCCATATAAAATTTCTCTTAAGAAAATCTCTTTAAATCCCATTAAAATATCAAGTTAATATTCGTCTGCAATAAGATCTATATAAAAATGAGAAGAAGATTCGGCACAGCCGAAAGAGTACATATACCCTTTATATGTACTCTTTCAGCTGTGCTGAATCTTTTTCTCAGTTTTATATAGATCTTATTGCAACTTATCTAAAAAAAAACAACAACAATAAAAGTCATTATTTTTTATATATGGCCCATAACTCGATTGTTTATAATTTTGTTCGATTCAAAAACAACCGTAATATTATAAATATATTTATGACCGATCTATATAAAAATAAGAATCTGTAACTTTTTAACAGATGGTCATAAATGGTGGAACCGGTCCAATCTTTATCTTATCTTACAAGGACTTTTTCTTACAAGGAACTTTTTTGTGCAAATTTCAAACGGAATAAGAAACTTACCCCTTACCAACTGTGGTGAAGGTTATAAAAAGTGCGAATATTAGTCCTTAATTCCCCATAGCCTTCAAAAAAGTCGATTTTCGGGAATCACATAAATGCGAATACATTCATATAAATCTTAGTATCGTCATAATATTCTATTTTCACATATTTTATTTAACACTTAATACAAATATCGTTCCACAATTGACCATAGATCATCCCTACCTGATGTACACAATGGTGTAGTGTATCAGATGATCGACCTTGACCTATTTTATCTTTCTCATTTTATTTTGTTAATATAATATTTAAAAAAAAAATTATCAAGTAATCATTAAAATTTGTTTGTTTGTTAATACCTTTTTAAGCTCATAGTATTAAAAAGATCTCTTTCTGAAAGCTTTGATTATAACTGTTATTAAAACAAAATTATATGAGAAAATTTATGTCGTATTTTTTAAAGAGAACAAATTAACTAAATTATTTTTTTATTTCTCAGCTATTAATGAGTTTTTTTTTTCTACAAAAGCCTTCGAAGTTTCTAAAGCTTTATCTTATAAAATATAAGCAAATGTTTGTGATATTTGTGCTATTCAAAATTAAATCTATATTTTCTGTAGCAACATTTAAAGCTAAACGTATTTTAAAGGTGAAGTTGTTAACACAGCTGATTTTTGTTTAAACTTTCGAAAAGTCAACTTCATAAGTGTGCGTGTATGAAAATAAAAAATTTAAAAAATAAAATTTTGTAGACAAATATTACAATATTAATTTTTTTATATTATTATTACTATTGGTTTTATATAAACAAAAATGTAAATTGAAACCCATACATTTAAATCCTTTATCCTTTTTTTTTATACAATATTTACTTTTGTCAGTTCCAATTATTCTAAGTTGGGTTGTTGTATTTGTTTCCCAAATGCCTTAAACAGATATATGAGCCTTGATTAAAAGCTTTATTATTTCAAGAATCATGTTCATATAAACTTTTTAAACAATTAAGACTGTTGTTTAATAATTTTCAAACGTTTTTTTATAGATAATAGAATTAATAAAATGAGCACTAAAAACTCAATAAATGAAAAGTTTTAAAGTTCTCTGTAACACTTCCATAAGAAAGTATAATAAGCAAATTATTAATAATATAATTTTTATAAAGATATGAACAAATTTAAAGATTTTTTAATTTTTAAAATATATTTTTTATAATAATTTTTGTAATTTTTTATATTTCTATATTTTGTATCTTTAGGCGTATGATTAATATTAATTATGAAGTTATTTTAAAAAATATTAAATGCTTGTTTTAGACTTGAAGGATTTTAAAGTTTGACATGTGAAATTAAAGCTAAAAAAGGGGAAATCAAATGTTTATTAAAACACATATAAATATTTGCTTAATGATTAATAGAAAGACTTAATTTTTTAACACTTACGTTAGAATACTATAACTGTTTGTTATTTTTTGAATAATAAGCAAATTAATAATTGTAAAATAATATTTTTATACAAAATTAGACTTAAGTTTATATGTTCTTCAAGGTATGGAAAATGAAATTTTACGTTCTTCTTCAGTTTTTAACTATTTGTAAAAATATTTTAAAATAACTGACCTGGTTAATACCAGTAATTTAAAATCATGGATCCATATTATAAAAAGGACAAAATTATTTGAATATTATTTGTTTGGCTTCGGATGTTTAAAAAAATTAAGTTTTATCGATTTTTTTCAAGGTACGAAAAATTACAAATGAAAATTCCTATTCTTCTTCGGTTTTAGAAGTTTATTTCGAGAATTTAAAAACAATATTGATTTGTATTTTATCCAAAGTAAAAGTGTTTATGTCTGAAATTTTTCAATTTATTACTGTCCAGCAAAAGCAAACGACCTGTCACTGAAAAATCATCTTTTTCATTGTGAAACAAAACACTATTAATACAAATATTTTTCACTAGATGGATAAAATAAATTATAAATGAAATTTTCCGTTCTTCATGGGTTTTGGATTAGAAATTCTATTAATATTTGAGTTGATGACATAAAAAAATTGTTTTAAAATCGGTGTTTTAAATGAATAAAAAAATATCGTTCTTATTACTCTGCTATTATAAAAGTATCCAATATAAAATTTTGCACCCGTGTGAAAAAGAATTGCGTAAATATTTAAAAATTATAAATGATCTACTTCCTACCAGTAATATCAAATCATGGATCCAGAATTAAATAAAAAAAAATGAAAATTTGACTTAAGTTTATACATCTTTTCAAGGTACGGAAAAATTCGCATTACAAATGAAATTTTGCGTTCTTCATGGGTTTTGGATTAAAAATTTTATTAATATTTGAGTTGATAACATAAAAAGAAATTGTTTTAAAATCGGTCATAAAAATTATGTTTTAAACGAATAAAAAAGATCGTTCATCTCACGAAGTCGAAGAAACATTTTCGAAACAAACAAATTATTATTATTTTTTGTGATTTTGAGTGGAAAATTTTATTTTTGTCGGAAAAAACGATTTTTTTTTAGGGAAATGAATTTAATTTTAGTGAAAAATATAATTTTTAATAAAAAAAAAGAATTTTTAGTAAAAAATCATATCTTAGTGATATTTTAGAAAAAATCTAATTTTTGTGAAAAATCAAATTTTTCGTAAAAAACTGAATTTTTTAAAATTTTAGTGAAAAATAAAATTTTTAGTCAGAAATTTAATCAAATTTTGAGTGAAAATATTATTTTTAGTGAAATATCTAATCTATTATCTAGCTTTTAGTGCAAAACCAACATGGGTTTTGCTAATCTTTGGTACTCCCATCCACGTAAATACGGCCAAGGCTCCAGATGCTGCCGTGCCTGCTCTAATCGTCATGGTTTAATCCGTAAATATGGCTTGAACATTTGCCGTCAATGCTTCAGAGAATACGCCAATGATATTGGTTTTAAGAAGTTGGATTAAAACCTCTTCTTTGCCGAAAAAAGCTACTTCAGGGGTTGTGTATTTTTCCTCATATTGTTGGAGAATCTCTTATTTGAGCTTTCCAAAGGATAAAATAAAAAGTTTCATTAAAAAAAAACCGAATATTTAGTAAACTAAATTTAATTTTTAGTGAAGTATCTAATTTTAGTGCAAAATCTAGCTTTTACTACAAAACCATATATTTAGAGAAAAGCTAAACCTCTTATTCCAAAAAAGTGAATAAGAGGTTTAGCGTTTACTGAAGGAGAAACCTCGTGTTGCAGAATCATTGTTTCTCTGCATTATAATTAAAATTTGTTTAATTTTATTTAATTGATTTTTTTATCCAAAACCTATCATTACTTTTAAGCGATCCTCGTACATTTTTATTATACAAAAACATTTTTAAAAAGTGTCTAAATATAATTACATAAATGCTTACCACACTAAATTTTCTTTTCTTAGCATTTTTAGCCAATTATTTTAAAGTTTAGTATAAAAAACACCTAGACGTATGATTAATATTAATTAAGATATAATTTTAAACCTTTTTCAATAACTTTTAAACCATTTAAGTTATTTTTAAGATTGATATAAGATATAAAAGCTAAGATGTAAGACTATTTTTGTATGTTATTAAAAATAAATCAGTTTAAGTAAAATTGCTCTTAAAAATTTATTTTGTAATAAAACTAAAAGAAATGTAGCGAAAATTTAAAACAACTGCATATTTTTTTTAGATTTTATATAAAAGCTTTAGATTTATAAAAATATAATATAAATTCTCTGTTTATTGCATTTTATTTTTTTTTTTTATATTTATATAGTCTTTGGTTGCTAAAGAAGTTTATAATGTTGTGTTAAGCATTTTTTAAATAAAACTACATTTTCTATAAAACTGTATATGTCGGCTAATCTGTAAGCATATATTTTTCTTCTATGTAACACAGATTTATGGGATTTCCTGTCAATATTTATTGCCTTTACTGGTGTATATACATATATACACCTTTTTATGATGAAATAAAATACTTTATATACTTGATAGTTATACTTAAACTTATATTCTATTATAATAGCTATTTTTATTATATTTTTATGCAAATTGTATTTTTTATTTAAATATAAGTTTAAATACTTGGAAAAGGATGAAGTAAGAGAGACTTTTTTGAATATATTTCTTTAAATTGTTTATTAATTTTTTTTTTTTAATAAAACAAAATATTCTGTTTATTGTCTGTCTGTCTGTGTATATTTGTTTCATATATATTTATTTTTTTTTATTTTAACTTTTCCTATGAATTAGTTGTTAAGTTGTCTTACATGGTCTTTGACACTTGTCTAAATACTTTTTGAAAAGTTTTTGTTTTTTCCTGTGGTTCAGGCAAAACATAAGACTTGAAGAATCTGAAGAAAGATGAACTTGTTTAGACATTTAACAGACACAACATTTCCTACTCCATAGAATTCTAAGAAAAAGTTGTCTGCAATTTGTTTTTGAAGTTAAAATTAAATAAGTTTTGTAACCAAAGTAGGGGCTAGAATATATTTTTTAAAACGTGTTAATAACAAAAGTTTTAAAAGAATTATGAATTTTTAGAAGAAAAACAATTTCAAGGTATTAATAATTTAATACAAATAGAAAGAAATCAAATAGAAAAATGTTAATTAATTAAAACTCTTACATCTTCTTCATATGATTTAATTCGCTTTTCTTCTCTATATGTCCATTAATATTAAGAAATCTTTCTTAATGTTCACTTTTTAGCTTTTTATCACTTATGTCTATAACTGACATTTTCAGCACCTTTCTTAATAACATCATCACTCATCATTTTTGCAACCTGTAGCTTTTATATATTTCAGCAAATTGGTCATTAAAATTGACACATACTTCATACACACATATGTATGTACATAAACATCACATGAGCCAATAAAGTCACGCACATATATTTTTTGTTCCCTTTTAATGTTCTTGCTCACGCACTTACAACCACCCTCTGTTCTAGGTGGCATACGTGCACACCTTAAGTTTTCATTACTGTCAGCGTTTGAGTGATGGCATTAATGCTTCTTAAACTTATTTATAAAACGTAATGAAAGCAAATGGGAAATGAAAAAGGAAAATAAAGGAAATATATGATAATAAAAATGATTTTTCATTATTTTTAATAATACGTGCAATTTGAATGGCAATAAATATGAAAGAAATTATTGAGATTATAATGTTCATACGTCATGTATGTTTGTTTAAGAGGTCGATCAAAGATAAAAGTAACGGATATGAGAAATATAAGGGGCCATGAAATAAGAAATTCTTATTTATAATTTTATAATAAAAAGAAAATAGTTTATTAAACATCCGCAAATAAATAATAATATATTTAAAATCGTTAAGTTGGGTAAAAAGCTTTAAAAATCGACTAAATGGAAAAAAACTTTAAAACGAAAAAAAAAAATCGCTTAAACAAAATAATACTAATAATAAATAACAGTAATAATTATTATAAACATTTCAAAACAGGATAAATAATCGCAAGAAAGAAAGAAATATTTAAAACTAAACTAACTATAAAATGTGCATAATAAATAAAAAATTCAATAAGTAAAAATAAATCGCAAAAACCAAAAATATTGAAAACAGAAAATGAAAAAAAAATAATAATTATAAATAAATAAANNATAGTTTTTAAATTTAAATATAGATACATATATAATAATTATAAATAAATAAATAAATAAATAAATAAATAAATAAATAAATAAATAAATAAATAAATAAATAGAAAAACAGAAAAAATCGCTTTAGCTACAATCTCTAAATTTGGTAAAAACCTTTAAAAATCGCTTAAACGAAAAAAAACTCGCTTAAACGAAAAAATCAAAAATAAATAAAAATAGCCAAAGCGAAAAAAACTAGTTAAAAAAATAAAAAAGCACAAAACTGAAAAAATCTTTTAAACTAAGAAATCTAAAATAAATATAAAAAAACGTTTTCATAATAAATAAATCACTACCAAGTTGCCAAAATACGAAAGAAATAAAAAACGAATACATGTGTCAAATCGGAAAAAAACACGCTTAAGTGAACAAAATAGTCAAAATAAGGGAATTAAATGCCAAATCGATCAAAATCAAAAAGAAAATAACGCTTTAACTAGAATCGTTAAATTTGTTAAAAACGAAAAAAAAAACTTAAAACCTTTAAAATGCAAAAGGAAATATATAAACGGAAAAATCTCTTTAACTACAAACGTTTTATTTGTTAAAAATTTTCAAAAAATCGCTAAAATGAAAAAATGACAAATAATTAAACATAAAAGTCCGAAATACATGAATAAATTTATAATGGGACCAAAAAACAAATTAAAGCAAACGAATCAAATCAAAAGAAAATAAAAAATTCAATAATAATCAAAAACTAAATCAAAACTGAAAAAAGGCAAAAAATATTCAAACAGAAAAAATCGCATTAACTACATTCGTTTCATTTAGAAAAAATTAAAATAATTCCTAAATTAAAAAAGCTAAAACCGAAAAAAAATCGCTAGAAAAACACCAGAACTAAATAATAAAATATAAAAGAAGAAATAAACAGAAGAAATCACTGAAAACAGCCGCGGATCCACCGGGAAGGAAGAAAAGAAATTTCCCTTAATGTAAAATATATACTAAAACTTAAATTTTAAGGAAATAGTTGAGAGAATCATTCTATTTTCCTCCCCCAAAAGCTNNAAAATAAAAATGCTTAATGTAAAATATATACTAAAACTTAAAAAACTAAATATGACTACAGCGCAAAATAAATAAGAAAAAAATTGCAGAAAAATATTGACTAACATGAGAAAAATTCGGAAAAACGAAAAGAAATAGCCAAATTAAAAAAATTAAAAAACGAAAAATTCCTGTCGAAAGAAACGCCTTGACGAAAAATAAATCACTTAAACTACAAAATTGCCAAAAAATCGCAAAACCGCCCAAGTAAAATAAACACCAAAATTTACCAAAACATCTACAAAAGTAATTGCAGAAAATAAAAGTTTTTAGTTAGTACCTTTATCATGAATTGGCCCCCCTTTTGCGTAAAGTTTGTTGCTTTCAGTCGATACATAAATAAAATGCATTGCCACCATACAAGTCTATTCAATTAGGGCATGACAAGCAGTTCACTTTTAACAAAAATTTTCATGTACAAACATACAAGATGGTCATATGAACATCCATAATAATTCAAGTACATATTATGTATGGTACTCATGTGTTAACAAAAGGCCTCTTATTTATTTATTTATTCGCCTGTCTGTATAACTAAGTAATTTGTAGTTGTGTATATAAATAAGTGTATACTTATAATTATAGTTGTTTATTCTGATATTAAAATACAACACTAACAACAAATTAAAAGGATTTACACCTACATATATATATGTGTGTAAGTATAATATAAAACACTGTTGTTTATTAGGAGATTTTTATATGAAAACACTACCGCATTTTACTTATGTATATGTTACTACGACTAATGACAATAAAAAATATTGAATATTATATATTTTTTTCTGAGCTTGAAATCATCCGATCTCTTAGACCATAATGTTTTACTTATTTTATTTTTAAAATAATATTTTTGATTATTTTGGGTTTCATGGAACATTTTTTGAAAGCATATTCTCATTTCAATCATTTTTGGACTAGAACAAAATAGAAGAGAATGGAATAGAATGCAATTGAATAAATTGAAATAAATTAGAACAGAATGGAATAGAATAGATTGAAATATAATTAATTTGAATTGAATATAATAAAATTAAATGAAAATATAAAAGAATGGAATGAATTAAATGAATAAATAGAGAATTGAATAAATATAATAAATTGGATAGAATACTGGAATAGAATGAATTAAAACAGAATAGAATAGAAATTGGAATGAAATAGAAAATAATAGAATAAAATGGAATTGAATAAAATATATCAGAATACAATAGAATTTAGTATGTCCATCCGTCTGTCTAACTGTTGAAAGCTGACTAGAGCTCGAATGGGGCAATATAAGGGAACGAATTTTGGCAAATTTTTCGTTTGACATCGTGGGTCTATAAGTCCTTGTTAAATTCTGAATCAATCTAGCTATGGTTGTCCGTCTGTCTATGTGTCCGTCTGTCTAACTGTTGAAAGCTGGCTAGAGCTCGAATAGGGCAATATAAGGGAACGAATTTTGGCAAATTTTTCCTTTGACATCGTGGGTCTAAAAGTCTTGGTTAAATTCTGAATCAATCTTGCTATGGTTGTCCGTCTGTCTATGTGTCAGTCTGTTGCAATAGGGTAGTGATGGAACATGAAATTTGGTGCAAAAATTTAATTAAAAATATAAACTTATCTCTGTGAAGATAGCTTTCAAAAAAGAGCAAAACTTTAATATGTGTTTATGTCAAAATGTATAGTTATATATTTTGACATTAATCCCAAAACTTATATCTAAAAACCCCTTAATAATTTAATTATAACATATATACA
>MINK01185799.1:0-10261 GCA_001735545.1 Phormia regina
TTTTTTTTTTTTTTTTGGCCACCACTGTATTTCTACTCAATTGCATGTAACATGGGAATTTTTACTTAACTGTCAATAAAATTTAGATTTCTGCATCAATTTTGAATATACTTACCTTATTTTATTCGTAGCACTATCAGCTCAAAGATGAAGATCATAAGCTGTAACATTTCAGATATTTTCACTTATTAAAAGAAATTTTAGAAACAATTGAGCACATAAAATAATTAATATGGAATGATATTTTTAAACTGCATTTTATGGTGTAAAACTTTGATCAATCTCCCATATCGTTCTTGAGTTATGAGGAAATATAATAGAGTAATGGGAGAAATATTAGACATGCCGATAAAAAAATCCAAACATAATGGGAAAAAACTGTGTTTAGGTTTCAACGAAACCCAAATGGATAAGATACCACGAATGCTGATGAAGTGTTTAGTGGCACAGAAAATGCGTATTCCATTCTGCTGTTGTCTAATTATAGTCTACAAACTTTGTTTAGGTACAGCCAAATAGAGATAACGAAGCAGCTTTATGATTGCAAACTTGTTTATGGTCCTTCGAACCGGATGTCGGATTATAACACTATGTAACTGCATCTTTAACAGCGTTTACGACGTTAGGTTCAATTTACCCCAAAGCCTGTGCAAGGCGGGTGCCATATTTAGATTTCAATGAAACCCAAATAGATGAGACAACAAGAAAAATACGCATTTCATCCTACTGGTGTCTAATTATAGTCCACAAACTCTACTTTGGTACCACCAGAGACAACAAGGTAAATAACAATTGCAAACTTATTTAAACTGAAAGCAGATTCGTGTTTAGCACATCAAAATACATCAAGTCCAACTATTCGTCCATGGGGGAGGATTTTTTTTGTTGACCAGTGTTATTATAGTATAGTATGTAAAAGTACTTATTTTTATATTTAATTATACAGCGGCTCTTAACTTTTGTAGAATTAATAATTATTTTAACAAAAGCTTTGACTTTAAATGAAAGAAATAGTTTCAAAAGAAAATACTATTTTGTCTTATTAAAACATTAAAATTTCTTTGACTTTTTAATTCCTTTATATTTAATTAAGATTATCTGCTTATGTGTTTTAANNTAACTTTAGTTTATATGTTTTTGTTTTTGTTGTTGTTTTTTTTTTTTTTTTTTTTGCAGTTATTGTCTGCTAATTCATTTTTCTTATTTTTGTTAAAAAAATGTTTATTTTCAAGGTACATTTAGAGTAAGCAACAGTCACAATAAACTCAACTTTCCTACAATTACAGCGTACATTACAAAAGTACATAGACAAAGTTATTTAATTGCCTGAACCCAAAAAAAACCTTCTGCCTCTGGTGCATAAAAACTCATATGTATAGTAAAAGCTAAAAGTTTATAGACACATTTAAATAAAAACACCGATTTATAGAGAAAAATAAAGAATTTCCCTGATTTTAAGAACCTTTTGGTGGCCACTTTTTATCGTTTTTATTAAAAACAAACTTAAGGTTTCCACTTAAATGTTATCAGCATTAGCAGAAACGCATCATCATCATCTTTATGCTTCATGCATTTTATAATTTGGAAGAAACATTTTCTTCTTTCCCATTATTATTTTTATTTTGTTTATTTATTTCTACTTCATTCAGAAATTGCTTTTACTTGTGTTGTTCGTATAAATACTTTTACTTTGGTTATGGTTTAACTTGTTTTAAATCGCTGATGAAGATGATGATATAGCAGCTCAAAGTTTTATGCGGGCATTAGTCATTTATTACACTTTAAATTAATTCGCTCGTTTGTGGTAGCTCCACACGATGGTGTAAGAAATGGAAATATTGGTTCATTTTCTTTGATAAATTGTAAATGTTGCCAAGTTTTAATATCTAATAATCTCTCTACAAATTGCCAAAAGTGAACTAGGGCTGATTGGAAAATATACATCTAGGAAGAGCTAAAGATCACAAATATAAACATCATCAGAAATATAAAGATTTTCATTATTTTCAATATTTTTGTTTTTTTTCTGTTTTTAATTCTACTTAATTTTAAATAAATTCGAGAATTATTTAATAGACATTTAGTTTTGTTCTAATTACTTGATCTATTAACTAACATTTTTATTTCTCATAAATTCCTACGAGTATGTACAGAATTTTGAAATTCGATATGACCCTTTAAAAATTATTAGTAAAATTTCTCGAACCGTTTCGTTTATTTTACTAAATTTGGTTTTATTTATTAAAATGGTTTACTTTTCCATGGTTGCCATACACACACATCAACAAATATAGAAACCTAAAAGAAATAAGGCATTAAGGAGTGCAGAGTTTTCGTATTATCGAGATTATTTTAGTTCTTCGCGGTTTTTCTCGTTGTTGTTTCTATTTTTATCGACTTAACGTTAAATGTGGTAAAATATTTACCCCACCTTTAGTGTTCTCCAGCAACTAAGGGTAAATAAACATAATTGAGTTTTAATGGCTTCTAGAGATTCCAATGGTTATAAAAACAAAAAGCCACATACAAAGAAACCAAATTACCAACTGGTTAAAGACACGCGGAAAATATTTGAATGAAAATATATGTATTTTTCAGTCTAATGTTTAATATTTTGTTACAAATACTTAGACGTAAAAAGTTTTGATATTTGAATAAAAGTTTAATTAAGGAATTGAACTTTTGCTTTAATTTGGTATTTATTATTTTAGGCATTTAACATGTATTTTATTTCGAGGTTAAAATGTATTAAATAAGTATCTATCATATACTCTCATTACCAAAGTAATAAATACAAAAACAAATTACCTTTTAATATATAACATACACACACTCATATCCATGTATTTTATATTTCCTTTCTCATTACTACTCATACCAACAATACGATTAATAGTAATAATAATAATAATAATAATTTTTTTTAAAAATACAAACTATAATTCATTTTATATTTTGCACATTCAACAATTTGTTTAATTAATGAAATTACATAAAAACCAAGAAAAAAAACGAAATAATATTATCAGCTTAAAAAATTGTTGGGGAAATAAAAAGTGAAAGCAGCAAAAAATTATATAATAAAAAAATTACCATCTCTAAATACTTAAAATCTGAAGCGTTAATCTGATGCATTAAATCACTACCAACTTCATTATAAATAATGCTTAAAGTACTCAGGCTTTAAAAACATTAGATGGCATAGAAAATTTTTGCTGGCAGTTTGAGACCTCATTTTGTGTTTATTTTTCTTGTTAATGTTGTTGTTTTTGTTTTATTTTCTGCGTCAACATTTCTTCAACAAGGCAAAAGAGAGAAAAAGAAAAACAAGAAAAAAAGGAAATATACTTAATTTTCTTTGTAAATTAAAAATCTTAAATTAGACCAATTAAATAGAATACCAAGCCAAGACATTTCTTCGTTTGCTCGCTTCATATAATCGCACTTTGGATGTTTATACAAAGTGGCAGTGCTAGAGGATGTAAGTGTTAGTGTTATCTGTTAGTGTGTTTGTATATATGTAAATAGAAGTGTCATTGTTTCTAATACTGCCTAAGGTTAAGATTACGAATTGTATACTTATAGTATTTGCTTAAACACAAACTGACATACATTGAAAAAAAAAAAACCGACTTGAGTTAGTAGCAGACAATCTACTAAACATTTAAATGTAAAACACAATGTCTAAAAGCGTAAAACAGTCAATATTAAGTATCATTGTTGTAACTAATACACTCTTACTTAAGTTGTAATAGGATAAATGTACGAACATTTTTTATAAAAAAAAGTATCAAAGAAGTGGAATTAAAAATTTTCTTAATTTGAAATTAAGATTTTTTGACTTAAAATATTATCTTTAAATTTCAAATTAAAAAATTCTTAGTAACAAAAAGTAAAAGCTTTTAATAGAACATATTTATAATGTAATATGTATTCATATGCCAAAGGTGGTGTTAATGGACAATAGGATTCAATATATATATATGTTTGCATTAAATAAGAACCATTAAATTAATAACAAATATATGAAGAAAATCGTCATTGAGTTTGCTTAGACCGTTAGAAACGAAGGAAAACGTTAATATTGATAACAAGCCTAAAGCAAATTTAAGATACATTTTTTTATTCTATTCAGTTCTCATCAAAGCTGTTGCTTTTCACAGCTGTTATAAGAACAACAACAACAAAACAACTAATTATACTATAAAAGAGAGAAAGACGTATTTTGTTACACTTAAAAAAGTTGATTTCTTCAGTGATGTCTTTTTGTCTTACAAATGATAAAGGTGCAAAATTCTATATAAAAAACATAATAGTAAAATGAAAAAGGAGAAAAAACAAACAGGCAATGAAATACATAACTAACAATTGCTTTAGGACAAATGTAGCATTCATGTTATATAAACAATAACATCAGCATCAGTTATGTATTTCAATAATAAGCCAAAGAAAAAACTTTTTCAAATACTTATTAACAAAATATTCTTAATAGATATAACTTATATACATTTAATTTTATAAATAGCTTCTGCATTTGTTTTAAACCACATATTTGAATTCTTTTGTCATTAAGTTGTATTTAATAAAACTATAGCATATATATGTTATCAATTTTGATAGCCTAACCCACCAACAATGTATATCCTTTAGTGTTGAAGACCTCTTTAAACAATTATGTTCTCGACAAATTTTGCTAAAATAAAAATATCAAGAGCGTTAAAATGCCTTAGAGTTCAAATTTCATCTAAAATATCAACGAAAGAGAACAATGTTCCTATTTTGATATCCACTTAAGAGATTTTAGTAAGAAATTGTTAAATTCTCGTTGATGAGAGGAGTCATTTTGAAGTGATAATAAAAAGCAACAACAAACACGTTTAGAACTAACAAAATATATAAACTCTATAAAAATGTACCGAATAATACAACAAATAAGCAAAACAAAAGAAAAACAAGAAAGAAAGGAAAAAAATTTGGGTTAAAAACAATTTCTTTTTATTACAGTTAGACAATGTTTTAACTTGTTGTTGTCTGCCTAACTACTAGCTGTACTAACATACTTGTAAATACATACAAGTATGTGTGCCCATATCTATGTATGTAACTGTATTAGTTGGGATTTAGTTGTGTTTTATTAGTTAATTTTTTTTTTTTTTTTTTTTTTTTTTAAACATAATTTTTTTTTTTTTTTTTTTTGTATTCTGCCAAAGGCGTTACGCATAATAAAGGGAAAATAAAAAATACAACAGCAAAAAAAGTGTTTAAGACAACAATAATCTACACTTACCCACTCACATTTATTTATATTGGCTGTATTTTTTTTCTTCCTCTTTTTTGCTTACATTTTACTTCTAGTTTGTTCTGCCTTTAAAACACAAACAAAACAACAAAAAATAGTGTAAAAGCAATTTTCCATGCTTGGTTGCTGAAATATTGCCGCAAGCATTACAATTTTTATAAAGTCTTTGTTTTTTGTGTTTCCCTGAAAGAAAAAAATGAGGAGAAAAAAAACTAAATATTTAAGTTAATTCAAGTGTCGAAGGTTTTCTTTTTAAATGATTAGCTAAAATTTAAATAAAATAATTTAAAATAAAGTACACATTTAATTAAAGTAAACTCGTGCGTATGAGCGATATCGATTTTTTTTATATTTTATTATTCATACGCACTGCTATTAGGTTTGTAGTTTAACCATCATTTTAGTATTAATTTTATTAAAACAGTTTGTTTTCTAAAATAAACATTTTAATAAAATTTTATTCATTACGCAATTGTGGTAGTATTTTGAAATAATATTGATATTGAATTACTTTTCAAGATATATTTATTATTAATTTCTTATGGGTACTTATTATTTTTGCTACAATAACTTTAAAATAAATTCCTAAATGTCATGCAAGTGTGTAAGTGAATCAGTATTAATATAGGAAATATTTTTAATATTTATAATTTAATTGTGTTGTTTGTTAAATTTATTTGTGGTCATAATATTTAACTCAAAGTAAACAACTCTTTGAGGTCATCATGCCGCAAGTGCAGGCATCGCAAAACAATATAAACAATTATAAATGCAACGAGATATAGACATACCTATACACAAATAAATATAATTATAACACATACTTAAATAAGAGAATAGATTTACAAATACATACATATGTTCCTACATACAAATGTACATATATGTAGAGAACACACGTACTTGATGAACATTTTTTAATAACAAAAACACATAACGTTCATACGTACACAGATGTAGATAAATACAGGTGATATCTTTGCATGTTAAGTGCCAATTAATGAGCCATTGTCAATTTCACACACACACACATATATATATATATATATATATATATATACATATATAAATATACAGAAATAAATAATTATATAAATATGTATGCATATACATACCTATGTAAAGTATGCCAGACCAGCACAATTTAAAATATTTTCACTTGCTATAGTTATTTAATATTGTTATTAAACAACAACAGAGACAAAACAAAAAAAGAGACAGCAGCAACATGCCAAAGCTCTTGATATCAGTAAAGTTAATTTTTTTCACTCAATTTTTGTTTTTTATTTTTATTAATCACACTCGATGCAAGTGCAGCAGCAACAGCAAAAAAATATTAAATGTTCAATAAAAACAATTGGATTTAATCAAATTTTCAATTGTGAACATTTTAATTATTTAGAGACAATCGTTTTGTGGTTAAATTGCAATGCGGGAATAAAAGAAAAAAGTTCAAATACATATACAACATGCTTACATGTTGGTATTAGAGTTTTCTGTTTCTAGGAAAATAAAAAATATTGCAAATTCCCAGAATATTTATATATTAAACTTTGTTTTGTGAAAATATGTAAATATAAACGAATAAGGGTCCTATAAGTCACGTTTAATTTAATTTTATATACTATTTTCCACAACATGTAATGGTTTTTGTTTCAATTTTATTTTGAAAAATTATTGATAATTTAAGTAAATGCGAAAATTAGAATATCTTTAGAAATTAATTAATTTAATTATAGAGCTAGGCACTGTTTTTTTTTCTCTATGACAAATCTACGAATCTACGAAACAAACTGTAATATTATCATCGTACATCGATCTTTTTTGTAAATTCCTTACACAAATGTTAAAAACTTAGAAAATGAGAGAAAACCCTTAAAACACTTATTAACATGTAAACCAATAACCCAGTGCATTGTATTTTAAATACTTTAATAAACTTGTACAAATACACGTAAATATTTTTATTTAAACAATTTAAAAAAATAATAATAATAATAAAATAAAAACGATAAGAAATGTAATATGGGATTTAAAAATTTCATTGATTACAAAACAAGATACTGTGATATTTTATTATTAAGTACAAACAACGGAGTTGAGATCAAATTCTTATCCAGTATTTTCAAATATACTAAGAATGAATATAATATAACAGGAAAGCTTACTGTTACACTTCAAATAGGTTATGATATATTGGACATGCATTTTAGGAAAGCCATTTTCCTACTATACTGACAGATTTAAACCAATTCTTGTGATCATAATATTATAATTTTTAATGTACTTCTATAGTGTTCTCACTAGTCCCATATTATATAAATTAAATTACATTTACTATACTATATATAAGCAAACAGACTGTTCGATTACATGTTGCTGTTGTATCGTTTTTTATAAATAAAATGGATTTGAATTATTTATTTTTTATTTAAACTTTTAATTTAATTTTAATAAAATAAAAACAAACATAACAACTTGACAAATAAATAGTAAATTTTATGCAGTCGGAAAATACTGGAAATTGTATACAATTTCTTTTCACTTCATCCCGCTATATAATGCGTTACATGCTATGTGTTGGTTGCAAACAACGGATGTAAAAGTGTGCCTTGGTGTGCTCAACAACAAAACAAACTGCAACAAAAAGCGAAATGTCCTTTTAATAACAATAAATTATCATTGGGGTTTATTTGTTGTGTACGAAATAAATGAATACATATAAAAGCAACAACAATACATCTCAAACTCTTTTACGAACAAAAAAAAAAAAAAAAAAAAAAAAAAAAAGAACACTACAATAAAAATATCTATACTCACACATACAAGTTTAATATGCAGATATAACGTTTTTCTTTTTTTTTTTTTCAATTGAATTATATTCCAATAAATTAATTTTTCTGAACTACAACTATAACAAAACAAATTAATTTTAAACTCAATACATTTAGTTTTAATAATGTAGTGATGTTTAACAACAAGCACATTGCACTAAAGAACTCTATGCTACAGCAACAACAACAACATTATTATATTTTTCGAAATTATTTATATTTTGTCAAGTATCCACATTTAATATTACTTTAATATAATTTAGATGCAACTTTATGAATATGATTTTTATTTAAATGAGAATAAAATTAAATCATAACGATTTAATTCGCTATTTGCCATAATTTACCATTTACATTGTAATAAGTCAATTATACAATAATTTGTAAATATAAAAAGCAAACAAAATTTACTTTCTACTTTTCTTTTTAAATTTGTTAATTAATTTTTGTATAAATTTCTTTAAAAATAATTTGTTATTCTATTGCTGTTAAATTTGAAATTAAATTAATTTATTTGAAGTAATAACAACCCAGCGAAAGCTTTGCTTTCCTTGTAAGCTAGCAGGTATAACTAGAAATAAAAAAAAGTACTTACTTTTTGACTCAATAACAAATTATTTTTCTGATTCTAGTATACTCAAAAGTATGTACTAATTTTTCAGTTTACAGTATATCAAAAAATATGTACCCACTTTTATAAAAAAAAAAAAACATGTTCTGAAACCGTTGTCTAACACTTCCACAGTTACAGAATTAGTTCTGGAGATGACAATTTGAAACAAAAATAATTGGTCGTATCGCCAAAGAAGAACAAGTACAGGCTGGAACTAGTTGTAGAACTAATACAATTTTTTTCTACGATTCATCTATTGATAAAAAACTTCACTCAATATATTTGTGTATTGAGAATTTCTTCAATTAATGCAGTTGTATTAATGAAAAGTTTATAATATCATTACCAGTTAGTACTTACTAGACTTTTTAAAATAACTTCATTTTTAATAACTACTACTTTCCAAGAAACGTGTGAAGAAAGTACTACTCATTAGCCAAACTAAAAAAGTTTTTTCCTGGGATTAAACCAAATTTTAGTTATTTTTTATAAAACTTTATTCACTGTGTCAAAAGAATTAAAACAATCAACAATTCATTGACGAATATTTCAATTAAAATTGTTTTTGTTGTTATTTTTGTTTTTATTATTTTTTTTTTTTTTTTTTTTTTTTTTTTTTTTTTTTTTTTTTTTTAATTAATTAAATTTCTAACATTTATCCACTCATGTCTATTATTTCATTTTCAAATTTGTTACATGCAATTTAAATAAAAATAACAACAGCAACAAATTAATATTGTTGCTTTTTTGTCAACTAAACAACAAATTTGCATCTAAACCAATTAGTGAGAAAGTTGACTAAATTCACCACGATAACAATGAATATAATGATAATAGTGATATACAATGGTCCCTACTTACAGTCATTGGTATACCAATTACAAACATACAGTATCAGACAAAACATTTGCAACTAACAGTCATAATACAAGATTTGGTTCGTAAAATGAGAATCTTTCCAGTATTTAAACTTGGTTTTGTGAGTTCAAGTTTCTTATTATGTCAGTAATACATTTTTTAGGTTCAGTTATAGCTAAGTGCTATTTTTGTAGTACAGTATGTGAACCGACAAAACAATTGCAACTCTTACAGTTTCTGCTGTCAATGTTTAAAAAACCGTTACTTTTCGTTTTGTTTTATTACAATTCGTAGTTAATTGGTATAAAATCTCACTTTCCTTTAGTTGCAAAAATATTTTAAAATAAGTTTTACTAATTAGCCATAATTTCGATAAAGATGGCACCAGATAAGTTCGGTAAAGATTTACGACAACGTATTGTTGATGATTTCAATCAAGGAATTTCTCAAAAAGAACTATCCGTTAAGTATAAGGTGCATAAATCATCAGTTTCTCGAATTTTATCACGTTTTAAAAAAAGTAAGTCTGTGGAGGTCATCAGCAAAGGTGGTCGGCCTCGAAAAACTGACAAAAGAACCGATGCGTTAATTGTACGAGAGATTAAAAAGTTTCCTTTTAAATCGGCTCCAACATTGGTTAAAGAATTAAATATTCCA
>MINK01185807.1:4001-16594 GCA_001735545.1 Phormia regina
TATTCCGCTACCTGATAAAAATTTGAAATCAATCTTTAGAAAATATACAAATTTTGGAAATTGGTCCTTGCATTAATATGCAAAAAAATATGTAAAAATTTCTTTGTTAAATTAAAATTTTTATGAAAACATGAAATTTTCTAAATTTACACTTCGAAATAAAATCTTTCCTAAAAGGAAATTTTTAAAAATTAGGGAAATTTAGAAACATAAATCAGAATTGGCGTGTTACACTTTGGATTAAAGGGGGTAATTTTCGAAAATAAAACAAAAAATAAGAAAACAATGTAAATAAAGATTTTAATTAAAATGTCGCTTAAGACAAATTATTTCTCAAAAAACATATACATTTTCTCGACTTCAAACTTAGGTTTAAGTGAATATTTTCTTCTTTTTTAGAAGTTATTAATTACTACTTCTAAAACGTGAACATATTTTTCAATAAATTGAAATACAATTTTAATAATACTTCGAATTTTATACGTTTTTTAATTACACCTTAATTAAAAACTTGTTTACTAGTTTGAAAAATTAATTGATCTATTAATTATCCATTTTACAAAAATAAAACCAAAAATAAATCACAAAAATTGAAATTCATTAAAACTGAATCTTTACACATTGATGGAAAACACAAGTTTTGAATTACATTTTATTTATTTTTGTTCATACGACTGATTATAAATAACCACGAATAATTATAGATTGTAATTACGAAAAACAAGTGTCCATCCATCCATCCATTCATCCATCCATCTGTCTGTCCGCTTGTCATGCTTAGTGTCGTCATATATATATAGAGCATTTGACAAATTTGTCTCAATTAAAAACTGGCAACAACAACAACAACAATCAAACATAAAATGTTTTAGTATATTATTTTGTTTTTAAGTATAATTAAATAAAAATCTAAAAAATCAAATTCTGAATTTCTTTTTCTTCCTTCCTTCTGCTCTTACACAGATTAATTACAAACGATCATCACACAACTGAAATCAGTCATATAGTCAATTAAATGACTGACTCATTGACCGACTGACTGAAAAGAGTGAATGACTAGTGATTGATATTCATTAGACCCTGTGTTATTGTTGTTTTTCATGTATAAGGTTGATTGGTTTTTGTGTCTCTCTGAGTTTAATATTTTACTTTTTTTTTTGCTTAAAAGATTCATTCATTCATTACAATTAAATCGATAAAAAAAACTGATCTTTTCTTTCAGTTGTATTTAATGGATTAATATGCAAGTGTCGTGTTTTTTATTTTGTATCCTGGAGTTTTGTGTTTTAGAGTTTTAATTGTGATGAAGACTAATTACAAGCGTCAATGCGTCGTGGAGTGCTTATGAAACATAATTTCATTTTCAAAAGATATTTTAAATAACTTTAAATATTTCAATTTTTCAAGATTAATCATTTCTTTTTAAAGAAACTCCGCTGGTTAAAAATAAGAATTTTGTTTTATTTGTCATTATTGAAAATTTACACAAATTATTATGTTTACAATTTATATTTAATGCTCCTTAAAATGGGATATTTGCCATCACCACAAGTACCCAACACATCATCGGTAGTCAAATCGAATAAAGCCACTCCCCCTAAATTTCTTACTCTAGCATAACTAGCTTTATTAGCTGCTGTTGTTGGCTCCTCATATGAAACCCATAATCCATATTCACCATTCTCATCAGCATCACGATAACAATAGGTACCAAAACGTTTAGTAGGATCACCTACTTTGTGTACAGGAGCTTCATCACCTTTCAAGTCTTTATTTTTATGTAATTTTACACAAATTTCCGGATAACTTAAAAGACCAACAGTTTGTGTTAAATTACCAGCTGGTGCTGCTCCTCCGGCTGGCAATGGTGGATAACCGGTTATACCAGATTCTTTAGTCATAATCCAAGAACGTCCGTAGGCTGGCACGCCCATTATAAGTTTCTTCGATTCCATAGTGTTGTTCAGCCAATATTGTATTTGATGATCAATATTAAGTTCAGGATCACGTTCAAAAAGTTCATAAATGGAGGCGGTATAATCAGCCACTTTAGGGTCTCTCAGGGGAGTATAATAGTCAAAAGTGGCAAGGTTAACAAAGTCAACTTCAGGTACTATTTTCGGAATATCAAAGAAGACTGCAAAAAGAAATAGGAGAAAAAGAACATAAATAAAATTTTTGGTATAAAAATATTGTTCAATATTTTTTTCTTTTAACAAAATTTACCAGAAATATTCTTTTTTAAAAAAAGATAAATTTTCTTTTTATACATTTTTTTTACAAAAAAAATCTTTTCATAAAAAGTTTTTGATAAATAATCTTTTTAAATGAAATTTTTAAAAAAATATTTTCCTATACAAAATTTTTGATAAATTCTGTTTTTATATGAAAATTTCGATAAATTCACATTTTATATAAAATTTTTAATAATTTGTTATAGAAAATTATCGATAAATTTTCAGGCAATGCAATAAATTGTATTTTTATTCGAAGTTTTCGAAACTTCTTAATGTAAAATTTTCGATATTTTTTTATTTTATACGAGTTCTTTTATTGAATTTTTGTTAAAGAATTTCACTTAAAAAAAAAACATCTACTTACGTTCCGCGCTAACATGTGGCAACACTGTTACGGTTAACATAGCATGCAATGAACTCATACTTTGTCTCAATTCTCTCACAAAACTAACAAATTGTTCACGATGCTCCTCAGCCTTTTCATCCACTACCTTGCGGCCTTTAAACAAACCCTTAAATTTATTCCATGCTTTACGTATTCCCGTATAAACTTCCTTGGGAGGATTTTTAGGAAACTGCCAGGCTAAATCCAAACCATCAAAACCATAAGTATTAACAAAGCTCTGGGCACTATTGATGAATGCATTACGATGTGCAATATTTTCCAATAACATTAAATATTTATTAGGTTCTTCCTCATCAAATTCCACATCGCGATCACCACCCACCGAAAGAATAACCTTTAAATGAGCATGTTTACGTTTGAGGGCGGTTACGGCATGATATAAATCAAAATTTAAACTACGATCTAAGGTTTTCAATTGGAAGGTATCAGAGTTAATGCCAGCATAACCATAAATTAAATAATTGCAAAATTGCATTGCAGGATCAATATCGAAAATAGTTTGTTGCACTGGAATTAAAAACAAAACAAGTTATGTAATGTTTATAACAATTATTTATTTAATTTTATATTTAAATTGTCTTACCTGATTTAACCCGGCTGGTATCCAAAAAACATACCATATTAGATGCTGCTACATTTTGCCAGCCAATAAATTGTAAATATATTATAGAAATTATGGAAATTATTTTAATTTTACCCATTGTGTGGATGTGTATATGTGTGTGTGTGTGTGTGTGTGCTTGACAGCGATGTGATCACTTGGACTTAATTTTTAAAACTAAATTTATAATTTTTTTCTCCGCTGTATTTAGTTTTTCTTTTGAAATTACTTATTTTATGAATTGTATATTCTTATGTGTATTTTCCAACTGATAAGTTCAGTTCTTGTTTATTTATAAACAAATATTATTTTTTTTATGATTTATACATTTTAAACTCGCCTTCATAGAAATCAGTTCAGTTCTTATCAGTGGCTTTGAATTTGTTGTTTTAATCTCAAGCGAAATTATCAATAATCTATCTTTGAATTTCTCTCTTTTACGCTCTAGTTTTCATTAAGTGAATTGTTATTTCTAAAAGATGATGTCATTAATTTAATCTCTTTATGAGAGTATTATCTCTATTTAAACACATTGAGAGAAGTAAATAAATAATTATCGTTAAGTAAATATTTTTAAGTGAAATATTTTAATATTTACTTTTTCCTAAGTAAACTAAAAGTATTTCATAAAATGAAAGGAATCGTTAACTCTTTTACAGTTAGTGTTGGAAAATGTTCAATGAAAATAGATAATGCAGTTTTTAGGAGACGATAAATTTGTATTGTTGAATGAAAAAGTAACTGATATTTTTCTCTTAAAGTGAATTTTATATTATATTGACCATCTATATGCATCATTTAACGGACCTTCTTACATTGCAATCTAATAAAACGATAATTTCTTTAATGTCCTTTAGTAAAAATACAAGAAAATAGTAAATTTTTGGATTTTTGGTAAAGATATCTGAATTGAAATCATCATATTTCCTTCATTTTGAAAGGCGTATGGAAAAATTTGTGATAATAATTTAGACTTCTTTTCTTTACATTTGAAAATTTATAAAAAATTAGCCGCTAAAACTATCAAAATAATTTTTATTACGAGAAAATACCTATATGTTTACATTATATTTACCTTAGAATCAAATGTAAACAATTCATTTGAAAAAGTTTTTGTGCACTTCAAAGGTGCAAAAAAATTTTGTTTTTCTTATCAAATGCGTCTTTATATGAAGAAATGAATATTTTATACTTTTTCATGCTAGAGTTGGACATATTTTGCACGCTGTAGCTTATTTCTTTTTAATACAGGGTGACAACTAAATAATTTTTCTAAAACAGATTTCAATTCTATCCATTCAGTAGTTGAGGACATATAGTTTTATTATTATAATAATGTCTTTTCGAAATATGGTTATTTTTTCACTTTTCAAATTGGAGGTGGTTTATTTAATTATTTAATTAATTAATTAATTATTTATTTATTTATTTATTTATTTATTTATTTATTTATTTATTTATTTATTTATTTATTCTCTCGGTAGATATTTGTTTCTTTCTCTTTTTTCTCTTTTATTGATCATGGCTAACAAAGTACTTACCCCAAGGTAGTCATGGTGACAATGGTATACCAAAAGGCCGCTGGTATTGATGTAAAATTGGTACCATTAACATTTTTCTCAGCATAGAACATAACAGTTGCGAATATAATAATGGCCATGGCCAAGGAGAATACCAAGAAACCCAATTCGGAAGCACACGATTTGAGTGTATAACCCAAAATTCTGAGACCCTGTGAGTGACGTGAAAACTTAAAAATACGAAATACGCGAAATACACGCAACGTAACAAAAGCTCCGCTCACATCATCGTTGTCTGTTATGCCCAGACCTATATAATAGGGCAAAATGGCCACTACATCTATGATACTCATCACACTGCGTACAAATTTACAACGATCGGGTGCCGCAAACAGACGCAGCAAATATTCGGCGGTAAAGATCATAACGCAGGCGGTATCCAAGCAGAAGAAAACAATTTTGTAGCGTTCGCCACAGGGCAGTGTACCCGCACGACCGGGCCGATGACCACAAGGCACCGTCTCCACAACGTTGGCCATCACTGAGACGGCAATAAAGAAGCCGGTCACATAGTAAAATACCAAGGCGGCCGTTGAGGTGTGCGGATTCTCAAAGGCCCGCCACATTTTCTGGCGTATATTTGTTAATTGTTGCAAATGTTGATCACCATTTTCGGACAATTTATCATCCATTAAACGTTCAGCATTTTCCCGTTTACGATCACGATAATCCTCATAACAGCAATCGCCTATGACATCGGGCATAATACCAAAAAATGCCAATTCCTCATCATAACTGGTGAGACATTCATGTTTGGGATAATGAAGTTTACCCGTGCGATAATAATTTAAAATGTGACGAAATATATCAGGATCTCGATCAAAGAAATATTCTTTACAATCTTCATCATAGAAGAATTCACGTTCATTGGAACCCAATAGAGTATCGGGATATTTTTCTAAAGTATTGCGCCAAGTCTCAAAACGTCTCCCCGAGACATTTATTAATAGTTTTTCATCATCAGTTTTACGTCTATCTTTGGGTATGGGAGCTGGTGGCAAAGGGTGGGTAGCTATGGGCACCCAACCTATGGCCGCCGCCCGTGCAAATGGCAGCCAAGCGGCGACCGAGGCCATACTATGTGGAGGAATGTTTCAATATAAACACCAAACCAAACACCCAAATGGAAATGGGCCTTAGTTTTTAAGCAAATAATTTAAGACACACAAAGCTTTCAAAATCAATTAAATTAAGAAATTTTTCTCTCAAAAATTTCGTCTTTAAGAAAGCTTTTAACAAATATTTGCTTGGCTTTTTTCTTTAGTTTCGATGCAATTATTGTTGAAAAAGCTTTGGAGATAAAGTTTTATTGTAATAAAATATTATTTATTCTTGCTTTTAAGTCCAGCTGCTTTTCAGTTTTACGTAGCTTTCCTTCTATTATACATATTGCTTTTAAATATTGCTGGCATTGTTGTTGAATTTTAAATTTCAGCTTTTCAAATTTAAAGCTAAAATGAGAGAATAAACAAAAGAAATATTTAATTGAGTTTAAAAAAGAAAAAAACCTTGACTTTATAGCAAAATAATTAAAGCCCCCATTAAAACCCACATTGCATTTATAAATCAAACCAGTTTATTTTTTTTGGAAAGCTTTGGAGGTCACCCTTAACATCACCATCACCACCACTACCTACTGTTTAAAACTCAAAAAAAAAGTCTTGATTATGTTCCAGGCAAAATATTTCACCCTTAAACTTTACAAAGAAATAAAAAATATTGTTGAGCCAAAAAAAATTCTTAAAACTATAAAAGAAATTTATTTATTTGTTTTTGTTTATTTAAAACAATTACAAACATCTCAATTATTTAAAGCAATAGAGGGTGTAAATAAAATGTGTAGGAAAAAATTATGCAGGAGAAATCAAAATAATAGCACTTTTAAATTGAAAAGCAAAATAAATTAAATTTTATATACGAAACATCTTACTTTAAAGAATTTTTATAGCTTTTCAGCATAATAAGCTGCTTTTAAAAGCTTCCAAAGTAAATAAACTTTTAGCAATTTTCTTTAAATTATATTAAATAAAGTAAGATAAATAAACTAATAAAAACAAACTCATGCAAATAACTAAATAAAATAATTTAAACTTTTTGAGCTTTTAAAAAGCTTTCTACATTTTAATTTTTTAATATATTTTTTAAGAAAGCTAAGCTTTTTTATTACAAACTTTTTTTTAAAAACTATATTAAAATATCGTAATGTAGAAAGCTTTTTAAAAGCTCAAAAAGTTTGTATTATTTTATTTAGTTATTTGTATAAGTTTCTTTTTATTAGATTATTTATCTTAAATAATACATTTAATTTAATATAATTTAAAGAAAATTGCTAAGTGTTTCTAAAAGCTTTCTAACTTAAGGTTTATTAATAAATATTTAGAGTAATTTTTATTTAGTATTATAGTTATTATTTTTTTAGGTTTCCTTTAAAATATTTAAATAATCAAGTTTTATATTTTTTTCTTATTTTCTGTAAGTTTTATAACTCGTAAGAGCTTTTATTAAATTCCATTTTTATTCACTTGAAATATAAAAAATATTTCATTATGATATTATAACTTTTTACCTTTAAAAAGCATTTTTTACAATTAATATTATGAGCTTTTTATATTAAGCTTATTTTTAGCAGCTTTTATAACACAAGTTTATAGTAATTTTACGTAAAATATATTCTTTTCCTTCAATTTGTTTTTAATTTCAAATTTCCAAAAGGTTATTCCTTGAAAGTTTAATAATTGAAAAATCTTTCTTTGAAAATTTAATTGTTCCTATGGAGGAAAAGCTTTCTATTTAAAAAAATTTGTGTAATTTTTACCAACTTTTAAATTTAACTTAATAAATAAATTTAACTTAATAAATTTATGTAAGAATTCCTTAACTCCCTTTCGAATGTTTTAATTCTTAATGATACCCTTTGAAAATTACTTAATTCAAAAAGCTCTTAATTACAAATTTAACTTGATAACTTTTTTAGTATAAATTTAAAAATATTTTACAAAATAAATACCTTTTTCTTTACATTTTTTTTTAAGTTTAAATTTAAAAAGTTTTTTTTCTAAAAAGTAAATTGTTGCTATGAAAAAAGCTTTCTAATTGAAAACTTTTAAAATAGCAGTTTTCTTATTTTTTTTTTTTTGGAATAAATAACTTTTTCCTAAAATGTTTCTTAGTGAAACCCATTCAAATTTTATCTATTTAAAAAGCTTTCTTTTAAAAATCATTTGCTGCTATGGAATAAAGCTTTCTATTTAAAATTTGACCAACTTTTTTTTAAATGATCAATTTTAAAATTGAACTTAAAAGCTCTTACGATATTTTCTAAATTCCAAGTTAGAAAGTTAATTACTGCTATGAGTTAATTACTGCTACTTTTAAACTTTTGTGACGAAATTTTTTTCTGAATTCAATAATGTTTAAATTCTCAAAGCTTTCCTTTGAAGCTTTAATTGTTCAAATTCTTTTTATTAAAAGATTACTGCTGCCATGAAATAAACTTTTTACATTAAAACTTTTATAATAAAAAATTTATTAAATTTTATATTTTTAAGATTTAAATGGGAACAATAATTTTTCTTAAAGTTTCTTGATTCAAAAGCTTTTTGAACTTAAACGCTTTTACGATATTTTCTAAATAATTCTTAAAACTCAATTTTTTAAGAAAAATAAATAAAAATTATGAAATGTTTTAATTCAAAAGCTTTTTGAACTTAAAAGCTTTTACGATATTTTCTAAATTCCAAGTTAATAACACATAAAATACTTAAAAAAATTAATAACAACAAAAATAATAATAACAAAAGCTTTTCAAATTGTTTTTTTGTCACTATTTCAATTTATAAATTATAAAAACTTAATGAAAGATTTTCTCGTTTGTTATATTAAAAGCTTTAACCTGAATTAAAGTTGTAATATAATTTTTTTTTTCTTAAAAGGTAAAAGCTCTATAAAGTTTTAATATTTCGCTTTTTTTTGTGGATGGAAAAATCGTATATTTAAAATTTGTATTATTCAAAAGCTTTCTTAAAAAAAAGAAATTTTGAAGCTTTTCTATAGAAATATAAATAACATTTTGAAAGTTTTTTTCACACATTTATTAATTTAATTAAAAACTAAAACTTTACTTGAGTTCTAAAGCTGTTGTGCTTTCTTTAGAAATTAAAAAGTTTCAACGAACTTTCAACATGCATTTAATTTTTTTCGTAACTTTAAAAATTCATAAAAACTTTAATAGAATTCGATTTTTCTTTCCTTCAAAATTCCAAATGTTTCCTCTCAAACCTATAAAGTTATAAGAAATATTTAAAAAATTTTAAAACATTTTGTTTAAAACCACAAAAACTCTCTACAAAGTTGCACAAATCAAAAGCTTTTTTGTACAAAATAAAAGCTTTCAAAAGTTAAATATTTTTTTATTAGCTTTTATGAAATTATTTTGCTTCTACGTTCAAAATTACAAAAACTTTCGCTTTAAAGTTATAAAAACAAAAAGGAAGGTATTTAAATTGTGAAAAAGGGCAAAAGCTTTAATTTTAAATTTATAAATGTATAAGTAAATTAAAAAGCTTTTATCTGAATTTAATGATTTTGTAGGTAAAGCTTTTAAACTAAAGCAATAAAAAGTTTTTATTTGGCTGACTTCGATCCAAAAATTTTTTAATTTTTGCAAACTTTTTGTAAAATTTAAAAGCTTTTTTATCATTAAATGTTTTTAGAGTGTTAATTTTCAAGTTTTTACTACAGATTTTTAAAAGCTTTGTTTTTAACATTAAAATATTTTTGAATTATTATTTTTTTTTTCATGAAAGTTTTTTTTAGAGAATATCTCTTGAAATTGAAATTTTAAAATAAAAGGTCATATATGTTGGAAATAGTAATCGATCATATGATCTTTATAAATTTGTTTTTTTTTAGAGCTTTTAAAGCTTTTTTAATTATTATTCTAAAATTACCAAAAAGGATGTAATTTTCCTTTTTTTATAATTTTAATTAAAAAAACTTTAAAAAGCTCAAGAAAAAAGATTCAAATTTATAAAGATCATATGATCGATTAATTTTGCCAACATATATGACCTTTTATATTATAATTTATATTTCAAGAGTTATTCTTTTATTGCTCTTAATGCGCTTAAGATTTATTACTTTTTAATTTTTTGTTTTTATTTTTAAATTTCAAACCAACTAACTGATCAATCAGTTCGTAGCCATGTGTTTTTTGTATTTCAAATCTATCAAACTATAAACTAAAAATAGTATTTAACACTTAATATTTTTCTTAACCATTGGAAAATCAAAACATTTCTTTTCTTCTCAAACAGAAACTCTTACAACTTTGCGTCATTAAAACAATTCATTGATTGAAATTCAATAGAAACATTATTTGATGTTTTAAACAGAAAACAAATTTCCTCCTCCTTAAGAAAACAAACAAACAATCAAACAAATAAGAATTGTTTGTGCATAATTTCAGGGAATCTTGGGGAATTGCGTATTTTCGAAAAAAGAAAAAAATAAGAAAAAACTCATCATCTTCATACATCTTAATATCGACAATCATTATCGTCATCGACAACATTTTTCCCAGCGGTAATAGCAGCATCATGTAAATGTTCTTTTTTTTTGTAGATTTTCAATTTTATATTTAGCAACTACAATGTAAACATTTCAAATATTTATTCATGCTTTTTGAAAACAACAACATCATTATCATCATCATTGTGATGAGTGTAATAATGATAACAACAACAACAATAAGACCAAAAATACTATTTTCCTCAAAATACTCTGGAAATTGCAAGATTTTTCCTATGAAATGTTTAATTAATTTTTAGTTTTTGTTTTGTGTTGGTTTTGCTTAAAATAGTGCATTTTTTCCAAATAAAATTTTTATAAACAATGTATATGTGAATGTGTGTTTGAAATGAATTTTATTTTCCTTAAGTTTTCATATGACTAGTGTAAACATCTTTATAAACTTTATTATTTCATACAAAAGAAAAAAGAAATAATAATTAAACAAAGAACCCGAAAAAAACAAATATAAATATAAACATAGCCTAGATTTTTAATATGAATCTTAAAGTTATGACAGCAGAAGAGGCATAGAAAATAGCACAGTTCATCATTTAGCCAGAAAAACTTATCGAATATCCTGATATTCTGACTTTTCTAAGTAAAAGTAATAGATCTCAAAAATTTTTCCATAACAAAATTTACCGATAACAAAATTTGTCTGTAAAAAAATTATCGATAACTTTTCTATAGAAAAGTTATCGATAACTAAACTTTTCTATAGAAAAGTTATCGATAACTACACTTTTGTAAAGAAAAGTTATCGATAACAAAACTTTTCTATAGAAAAGTTATCGATAACAACACTTTTGTAAAGAAAAGTTATCGATAACAAAACTTTTCTATAGAAAAATTATAGATAATAAAACTTTTATAAAGAACAGTTATCGATAACAAAATTTTTCTAAAGAAAAGTTATCGATAACAAAACTTTTCTAGAGAAAAGTTATCGATAACACAACTTTCCTATAGAAAAGTTAGCGATAACAAAACTTTTCTAAAGAAAAGTTATCGATAATAAAACTTTTCTAAAGAAAAGTTATCGATAACAAAACTTTTCTAGAGAAAAGTTATCGATAATAAAACTTTTCTAGAGAAAAGTTATCGATAATAAAACTTTTCTAGAGAAAAGTTATCGATTTTCTAGAGAAAAGTTATCGATTTTCTAGAGAAAAGTTATCGATTTTCTAGAGAAAAGTTATCGATTTTCTATAGAAAAGTTATCGATAACAAAACTTTTCTATAGAAAAGTTATCGATAACAANNGTTATTAACCGATAAACTTAAAATCTCGAATAATTATTTGTCAAATAAACCGAAACCCCGAATAATTGGATACCCTATTATCTATAAAATAAATTAAAAAAAAATTATTAAAAATGCTATCCCAAACCCACGTTTTCTATAGAGAATTTGGTCATAAACTAGGTTTCCATAGAAAATTTTGTCACAAAAAATGTTTTTCATAGAAAAAGTTATCGCAAAGTTTTCGTAGAAAATTTTGTGACAAACTAAGTTTTCCATAGAAAATTTTGTCACAAACAAAGTTTTCTATAGAATTTTTTCACGAAGTTTTCTAGATAAAATTCTCTAAAAATGTTTGTCACAAACAAAACAAGATTTTCTGTAGAAATTTGTTTGTCACAAACAAACAAGATTTTCTATAGAAAATTTGTGGTCAAAAATAAAAAGATTTTCTGTAAAAAATATTTTCCCAAATTAGATTTTAAATCTATGGTTCTAAGAAAAAATCTGTCTACACTTTATCTTCTATTTGTCTCGAACTTAATTTTATAAACAAATTTATCCCAACTTAATTTACTAAATGAGTCTTTAATTTTTTAAAGAAAATTGTATCCCAAACTAAATTTTCTAAACAACTATTTGTTCCAAAATACTATTTTGTTTAGAAAATTATTGCAAAAATAATAAATTACGTTTCTCAGAACAAAATAAATTTTCTATTAAAAAATATTGGTTCTAAACAAAGGATTTCTTCATAAAATTT
This sequence comes from Phormia regina, assembly GCA_001735545.1. Taxonomy (NCBI): domain Eukaryota; kingdom Metazoa; phylum Arthropoda; class Insecta; order Diptera; family Calliphoridae; genus Phormia; species Phormia regina. The sequence goes on from MINK01185807.1 coordinate 16,402, forward strand.
GTTCCAAATTATTTTTTTTTTAAATATTCCAACCAAAATTTTCTAGTCTTCCAATAAATTTTTTAAAAGATTTTTTGTTTAAAATTAAATTTTTTGTTAAAACTAAATAATCAAGTTAGTTGATACAAAAATCTGTTACAAAAATTATTCACTTAAATTTAATTCTTCCGAGAAGTTTAACATAATGTTGTCA
>MINK01185809.1:0-13123 GCA_001735545.1 Phormia regina
GCTTTAAGAATTAGTTCCTTTAAATTTTGAAAAGCATTCTTAGGAATACATAAACCATACTTTGGCATTTTAAGACTTATGTTTATATAGATCAAATTTTGGAAGACCTGTAATTTACATTGTTGCAGATTGGGGTCTTTGTTTAATAAGAAGTGATGAAATTGATATATTTAAGATATTTATGATTGTTTACCCCCTTTTCTGGGCAGAATCGAAAATTTTTGGAAATAAATCTGTAACTTCTGATCGGCTTGTTGGATTTTCATTAAATTTGGTATAGGCATACTATGTACAACGTACAATGTTAAGTTTGGAAGGGCCTCAAAATTATGTACCTCTGACATAAATATTTTTAATCGCTTGCCAAATTTTTGTTTCTCGTCCGATTTCAAACATTTTTATACAATATTATGTAGATAGGTACCGATAACACCTACAAAAAACATGCTCTCATGCCCTATTTATCTCTTAAAGTTTTCGAGTAATTTGCGTTTGAAGTTTTAAGTGCCATAATTTTGCATTTTTTCATATATATACTAGTATTTCTGACCGATTTTATTAGTTTTTTTTTTATCTAGTCGATATCTTTATCGAGTCCAATTATAAATAATTTTGGATTTTAAAATTGCAAAAACGACAACTTTTTGTGTGTGTGTTTTTTTAACAGAAAAAGTATATACACTCTTTTTTATCTAAAATAAAATTTTCTTTAGCAACATGTAATAATTTTGCACTCTTCTGAAAGATAACTTCATATAGATGACTTTAAGATAAGAAAGAAGCCCAATAACTTAATTGGTCATGGTATACACCCTCTCGAATTAGAACCATTCTGCCGGACTTCGGAAAAATGTGGATTTTGTAGCCGAGAATTTGAAAAACCCATTTTCGGAATTTTCGGTGTTTTTTTGGGAATTGTGGTGTGGATACCTTTCACAAAAATTTTAGTTTTTTCCTCTTTCTTATTTGATACAATAAAGTCTACATCAGCTAAAAATTCCATAATGATATCTATAATAGCAAAGAATTTATTATAGATAAAATATTTAAAGTTTCTCAAAAACCCTCTATTTTACAACACTTTTACTTTAATTTTGGAAATTCGAATGTTTAGTGGGTAAAAACGGGTAAAATCGATAACTCTATAACTCCCAAACTAATAAAGATAAACAAAAAGTTGAATAGTTGTCGTAATTCATTTAAAAAATAATCGGTCAGGTGTCTGTTACTTTTTTGAAAGTCGGCCGTGTTAGGGAAAACACAAGTAAAAACTGTATTTTGGTACTTTTTTGACACCATATATATCTTAAAACCCAACTTACACATAAAATTTATGCCGTATTCATCTTATTAAAAAATTTTAGAAATTTAAACGTTTAAGGGATAAAATTCGTACCTATTTTTGGAATAAAATTTTTAATACTTCGATAAGTGAAAAGTACCAAAAGGGGGTAAAAGCGGGAAATTACATTTTATTCAAACTTAATAATGAATTTTCAAATACATCAAACATAGAAACATGAAATTAAGCAAATGTAGCCCTATCAAAATCCACAAGAGTGGATTTGTGGTACTTAAAGATTACATGGTCCTGTAGGTAAGAATTCAAGAGGATGGACTTTGTGGTAACTTTTTCTTCTTCTATTGGTAATTCTAGCATTTTTTGTAATATTTAACCTAGAAACATGAAATTAAATACCCATGTTGGAAAGAATTCACAAAGGGGGGCTTTGTGGTACTTTTTGAATTTTCTATAGTTATGAACCTAGAAACATGAAATTAGGAATATTGGTCTTTAGCTATTAAGAATCCATAAGAATGAACTTTGTGGTACTTTTTTTGTTATTTTAATGGTATTTTTTGAATTTTCTATAATTATGAACTTGGAAAACTGAAATTTGGGATATATGGTCATTAGTTAATAAGAATTCATAAGAAGGGACTTTGTTGCACTTTTTTGTTATTTTAATGGTACTCTTTGAATTTACTATAATTATGAACCTAGAAACATGAATTTAAGGATATGTGTTCATAAGTGAATGTGAATACGTAACAGGGGAAAATTTTAATCGCTTGCCAAATTTTTGTTTCTCGTCCGATTTCAAACATTTTTATACAATATTATGTAGGTAGGTACCGATAATACCTACAAAAAAATGCCCTATTTATCTCTTAAAGTTTTTGAGTTTGAATTTTTAAGCACCATAATTTTGCATATTCTTGGTCCAATTTTTTCATATATATATCTTAGTGATTTTCTTATCTAGTCGATATCTTTATCGAATCCGAATATAAACAATTTTGAATTTGAAAATTGCAAAAACGACCACTTTTTGTGTGTGTTTTTAACAGAAAAAGTATATACACTCTTTTTTATCTAAAATAAAATTTTCTTTAACAACATATAAAAATATTATACTTCTCTGAAAAATACACAGAGATGATTTAAAGAAAAAAACATGACTAATATTGTGCTACTTTTGCCCTACCCTACATCACCATAGGTGGTTCAACTCAGAATCACTTTTTGAGTCGATTTAATTGACCACAGCTACCATATAAGACCAAATTTGGGAAATCAACAAAAAATGAATAAATACATGTGAATGTTAGTATCGACGTAATATTCTGCAATTATATGTTTTCATTTTACACTTAATACAAGTATGGGTCCATAATTGCCTTCTTCCCTAATTTTGGTGCACATAGGTAATGGCGTAGGGTATCATATGGTCGGTCTTGACATTCTTCTCGCGTTTGTTTGTACAATTTTTTAATTTAGAGACATGGGTTATACAATAAAACCCGTGCAACGCAGAGTCTATCAGCTCGTATAACTTAAAATTGTTTTATGCTAGAAACTTATTCAATGATAAAATAACTTTGTATAGTTTCGTTTTTACTTTTCAAATGCTATACAAAATATTCAAGATCAAAGTACACGGTTTACTTGAAGTATTTCCACTTTTTGTATTATTTTCCTTTTTTTAATAACTAAGTATATGAGGTTAAAGTTCAACCAATAAAAGAATTTTAAATTTTTATGCAATTGCAAAAACCTAATTGTATGACAAAAGTCAAGCTGTAACAAATGATGTGAATGCTTTTAACTTACAGCTACTCCCATTAGGGTGGTATTTTTGGTGTCTTATACATTTAATTAAAAAAGCCTTTTGTGCATTTATAACTAGATGAAATACATATAATGTAACAAATTTTCTTTTTAATCCTCTTAAATAAATCTAAGAAACTTTAGTAGACAAAAACTTCCCCCTCAAAAGTACCAAAACAGCAAACGTGTAGCAATTTCAATAACAGCCCCCCCCCCTTCCTTCAAGCAAATATTAAACCATGAAATGAAAACACACAAAAAGATTTATTATTTTGTTAGAAGAAAAAAAAGTTTCTTCAAAAATCTTTGAAATCTATTGAGCGAACAATAGATGACATTGAAATTTGAATAAGTTTTTTATTTCATTTTTTTTATTAGTTTCTTTTTTTTAAGGTTTCAATTTGTTTGTTTTTTCATAATTTCATATGGTACCTACATATATAATTTACACACATTCATATTTAATTGTTTAATTAGTACAAAAGTAAAACTCATGAATAATTAAAGAGTAAGAGAGAGAGAGAAAAAAACTTAACGATCCTATAAGTACATTTTTTTATGTTAGAATATACTTTTTGTAATTAAAATTCTTTTGTTTGATTTTTTTATCTAGATATAAGTACTTTTGATAGAAATAAAAAACAGTTTTTTTTTTTAATTTTTTCTGTGCTGGTACAAATTGTAATTTTTTTTTATTTTTTATTTGTTTGTTATAATTTAATAAATAATACATTTTACACATACATAGAGATAATAAATTTTTTGTTGTTTAATATATATATATGTTTGTATGTTTATTATTATTAATAATAAATTAATTTGTTAATATATATTTTTTTGTTTGTTTTTTTTTAATTTTTTATTTTTTATTATTTTGAAATCCTATTAAATACTAATTAATACACACTTAAAGAGTTAAAGATCATTGATTTTTTTGTTTTTGTTTAATTATAATAATAATAATATTTTTGTTTAAAAAACATTTTGGATTTTTAATTTTTTAATTTTTGCTTTTGCTATTGAGATGAGCTTGTGGTTGTTTTTTTGGTGGATTTTGTTTTTCTTATTTGAAATTAAATATTGATAATTTTTTATTAAATTTAATTGATTTTTTTTTTTTGTTTTTGTTTTTTTGCTTGTTTGTGGTTATTGAGAGTTGAATATAATTTATAATTTGTTAAATTTATTTTTATATTTGTTATTATTTTTTTATTTTTTTGGTAAGACTACAAGAACATTTAGATAAGAAAAAATTTGAAAACTCTACTAATTGTTATTATTAATATTTAATTAATTAATATCGCAGTTAAAAAAATTGTGGTTTTTATATTTAATTCTTTATAATGAATATTTAGTTTTGAAAAAAAATTTTGAATTTTTTTATTTTATTTTTATTTTGTTTTATTAGTCATTCACAATATTGAGGAGTTTGCAGTTTTATTGATTTGTTTTGCAAAAAAAAAAAGCTTAGTTTTCTTTAAATTTAAATTAATTTTAAATTTACATATACTATTCAAACTGTATGTTTTTTTTTATTATTTAATTTTAAAAGGTTTTTTTCTTTAGGGAAGAAGGTGAGGAATTATTAATTGTTTATTATATTTTTAAAGTTTTTTCTTTTAATTAGTTTTTATTTTAATTTATTATTATTTTTTAATAAAAAGCTAGTGCTAACTATTTAACAGCTACAACTACTACTTAATCAGTATCACATTTTAATGAGTTATAGTAGATGGCAAACTCCTAGAGACTTAAATGTTAAATGTATCTAGTATTTATACAATGTTATGTTTTTGTACATATGTATAAAGGAGAATACATTTTATTGCCAGAAAAGTTCTGGAGTTGTAATGCAAACATCTGACCATATTTTTCACAATTTACGTTCCTTTCGAAATCAAAACACAAACGAATAAAACTTAAAAACTACTAAAAAAATCTTACACTTCTAATATGGTGGTGAATTCACAATGAGAAAGAGTTAATGAGACGACGACAATGTGTTTATATATTTTTTGATGTTTGAGATACTTTTCTGTTTCTATTTATATATATATTACATATGTATATGTACATATATTTAAATTTTAGCTTACAAAGCTTAAAAAAATTTTACCATGTAAAAAAAGATGAAGCAAATGTTGTTGATTGGTTGGTTGGTTGATTGATTGATTGGTATTCTAAATATAATTCTTAGTATTAAGATGATGATAATGATGTTGTTGATGTCGTTGACAATGAGCGGTTAATGTAATGGTTTTGTATGCCTTAAGGTGGGGTTGTTCGAATAATATTAATAATTATAATTACTATTATAATTGTTATAACAAAAAGCTAATAGCAGCCATTTGAGCCGTATATGTAGCAGCTGACAGGCAAACTAACTGCTTTCATTGGGCGAATACAATTTATGTTTAGTTAAACTGAATTCCGGACTTATTGTTATGCTGCGCGATAAATTTTTCATGAATTGTGGCAGCAATGACGCCCAACCGCGTTTGTCCTGGCGCAGGGTAAGATACAACTCAAATGTGGATACCATTTCATTGTCCACCTTAAGGGTACCAATGCGTCGGGAATTTTGTGGTTCTTCTTCGAATTCAATGTACAAGGTGCAACCACGTATGCCGCAGGGTTCACGTTCTGAGACACGTATGATTTCTGACGCTATGCGTGTGGTGAGATCACAGGGTATTGAGACTTCGGTGCAGGTTAAATTACGAGATTTTGCTGCACGCAATTCATCGAGCAAACGGCTGGCCAAATCATTAATAGCCGCTCGTTCGATTTTATCACAGTATAAGAGTTCTTCATCAGCCAAATAATTTGGACTGTTAGTATTATTAACACTGGTTGTTGTGTTATTTGTTGTTGTATTTGTATTAACATCTGTTTTAGTAGCTGTTCGAGTGGTCGTCTGCAGAGATGTGGACCAATCTAAAAAAAAACACAAAAATAAAGAGAATACAATTAGTTAATATATTTTAAAATCATTTACAAAAAAATTAACAATTAGTTTTGACGTAATCTATGCCCTTCAGTTAAACACCCAGCGGAAGTATAATAATTTGTTTTTGTATTTATTTTATTTCTATTTGCTTAGCTGTTAAAATTTTTCTAATATTTTTCTAATAATTTTTTTTTCTATTGTCTATTGTTGTCTGCTCGTTTCGTTTTTGTTTTTGCTTTGAGAGACGTGCATGTAAGTTAAAGGTAAAATTTCATCAGATTAATAAAAAATAAAATACAAAAAAAAAAAAAAAAAAAAAAAAAAAAAAAAAAAACGTGAGAATGTTGATTGTTTTTTTTTATTATTTTATTTATTTTATAAATAAATTAAAAATGCTGATGAAATTTATTCAACTAAGAAAACAAGTTATTGGGAGGTGTGTTTTTATCAAAGAAATTATATTTTCAATTGAGACTTAACAACACAAACAAAATTGTTTTTTGAAAAAAAAAAACAAATGCAAATTAATTTTAATCTAATTTTATTGCTAACAGTGCATCTAATATTTAAATGGGTACATATTTTAAATTGACAATTTATTAAGCAAAAACTATAATAAAAAAAGCCATAAAACTAAACAAATGAATTTGAAAATTAACTAAATAATTTTGAAGAAATAAACACTCAAAAACTATTCATATTTTTTTTTACGGAAGTTGATAATAAAATAAATTTGAATTTATTAAAACTAGACAATAAAATAACAATTTTAAGAAATTTTTAATACTTGAATGTATAATTTAAAAATGAGTTGAGATTTTCTTTAAAAACATAAAAATTAAGAATATTTTATATGTTTTCATAGGAATTTTATAAGGATATTAAAAGACTTTTAAAAAAATTAAAATAAATTATAGCATTTTAACAAAATCTAACAAGTTATTTATACAAATTATACAAAAAAATTCATATTAACACATTTTATTTAAAAGTAGTAAAACTATCGTTTTAATTTTTATAGAATTTTAAAAATCTGTTTTTATATGATTTTAGATAAATTGTAAATTTTGCTATAAATATGTAATTTTAAAAATTATTTTCCTTAAAATTTTCTTATTACAATCTTCTTTTTCTCACTACAAATTATGAAAAGTTCTTATAATTTAAGAATTTTCTCCTAAATTTATTTCAATTAAAAACTTTTAAAATAAAGCATTTCCCAAAAGTTTAAAAATTATATATTTCAACTACAACTTTGATTTTTTAATTTTAGTTCAAAATATTATAAATGAAGTATATGGTACTTCAAAAGAAAATAAGTTTTCATTGAATTATTCAAAATTTTTTAAATTTCCAAAAATTCATTGATGGAAATTTAAATTCTAAATTTCAGGTAAAATAATAAAATTTAAAAAAAAATTGAAACAAATATTTTCAATAACTTGGAACTAAGATGTAAATTGTTTTAAATTTCATAAATTTAAAATTTTAAACCTATTTCGAAACTGAAAAAGTTCTCTTTAATTTATTTCAATTAAAATATTACCAGTCATTTTCCAAAAATTGGTAATGGCATATTTGATTTTTATATTTGAATTTTAAATTTAATTTTACAATATCATTAATAAAATTTAATGTATTTAGAAACAAAATAAATTTTAATTAAATAATTCTAAATTTTAAAATCTATCAAAAGTTCATTGATGGAAATTTAAAGTCTAAAAAAATTCATTGATGGAAATTTAAAGTCGAAACTACTTGCAAATGTTTAAAAAATTATAACAAATATGTTGAAGAACTGGAAAATAAAATACAAATTATTTCAAATTTCGTTATTTTTTTAAACACAAAAAAATAAAACTAAAAAAATCTTTTTTAAATTCGAAAAATCTTAATTGAAGGAAAACAAGTTAAAAATTATATATAATAAAATTTTAAAGGAGACTCATCTAGAAATTAATAAACATTTTTAAAAAATATATAATTTTCTATTCTTTTCACTTGAAAATAACTTTTTAAATGGTATGTTTTCCAAACTAATCAACTAAACAAATTTTCATTTCATCCAAAAAAAATAAAACCCCTTTTAATTATTTTTTTCTTTTAATCTTTATCTTATAATTTAATTTTTTTTTAGACATTTCATAAAACTTACCTTTTGTTTTTGTTGTATTACTGATAATACTAAAACGTTCGGGATATTGATTTTGCACAGATAGTATTTCCATTTTATCTGGATTAATTTTGCTTTAGTATCAAAATATAATTGTTCAAAAAAGTTTTTCTTTTATTAAAGTTTATGTTTGTTTTTTTTTTATAAAAAATTAAATGCACGTTTTTTTTATATTATAATTTTTGTTAAAAAAATATATATTTATTTTCTTAACAAAGAAATCACAGTTTCTTTTGAAGCAAATTTTTGTTTTTAGTATTATTTGCTACTTTATAAATTTACAATGACACTTTTTCTTTATTCTCTCCGGCATAAGTGCAGTAATAGTCACGTACGCTTTCTGATATTCTTGTATTACAGACAATTTCTTTTTATTTTCATTTATAAACTTTTTGTATATAAAAATTTTCTTTGTAGCAAAAATTTTTATAATTTTATATATTAAATATATATTTTTATATGTTTAAAAATCACAATCTTGGTTATTTTTGAATTTCTTTGTATAAAAATTATTATCACCGCAAAAAATTTTTTTGTTTGATTAGAAAATTTAAAATTTTTCTTGATTTAACTTTAAGTATTTCTTTTTCTTATGTGAATATCAGCAGTGTTTAACAGTAACTGAACTAAACAGCTGTGTGTCGGGGTTTTTATAGTCCTCCAAAGAGTGATTATTTTGAGTAAATAATGTTTAAGTGAGAGAATTTCTTGAAATTGCTCACATAAAGAGAGTGCCAGAGCTGAAAAGAGAGCCAAGATAACATATGTTTTGTTTAGGTATTTTATTTTTTTCAAACAGCTGAGCGTTGAAAAAAAAATTAATGGACAAGAAAAATTAAATAAAAGATAAGAAATATTAAAATATAAATTATTAAAAGAGTAATTATTTGTATGTATATTAATTAGGAAAAACTAAAAAAGAGAGAAAAATTATTAAAAAGTAAATTATTTGATTTATTTTAATTAAAATATTAAAAAAAAAATTATTTAAATTATAATTTTTAAAATATTAATAACATTTTATTTCATCATTATTTATTTCTTTACAATTTATCCCTTTTATGTCTCCCTCTTTCTCTCACTCATTAAAATTTCACTCATTTATAATGTTATGCTCTTCTTTTTTTAATTGTTTGCCTATTTTTCTCTCCCGGTTTCCCTACTTCTTCCCTAAAAAGTGAATTTTTGTGCTCTTTAGTTTCTCATTAAACCCGTAAAACATGATGAGGAAAAATGAGTAAATGAGTGAGTGAGTTTTCTTTCTTTTTAAAAAAATAAAAAAAATACAATAAAAGTGTTTGTTGTTGTAGATTTACAGAAAAATAAATTATATCTCCAACTGTGTGGTGTACGTGACTTTTTCATTTTAAAGTCGGTCGGTCGGCCGTTCGGTTGTTTAGTTTGTTGGTTGGTTGGATGGTTTGTTAGTTAGTTGTTTGTTTGCTTATATTTGCTGGCCCAAGTTCTGGTCTGTTTTGTTGTATGTTGTACGAGTTTTTGTTTTTTTCTTTCGTTTTCTTCTTCATTTTGTTTTAGCTGCTGCTGTTGTAGCAGCAACATTATGACTTTTATTTGTATATATGTGTGTGTTTGTGTATTTTCATCGTTTACGTTCACTCATGCATTGTGAAAACTGTCATTAGAAGTACCCGTTTTTCCTCCTTCTCCACCTCCTACACTCTCCTTTACTTTTTTTTCATCATCACCATCATAAATGCTATTGCTGTTGTTGTTTCAGTACACACACTCACAGTTACAAAAACATTTACACATTCAAAAAACAAACAAAAAAAATCTTTCATAAGCCCATCTAACCTAACCAACCGACTATTGGTCTCTTAGACGTTTTGGCTGTATGAGTGTCTGTCTGTCTGTCCGTCTGGCATTCAGTCAGTTAGTCCATTTAGTTTGACGTTATATACGCATATGAAAATTTTCAAAGTGTTGTCAGTTTATGTTTTTTGGTTTGTCTATTACAGCCGGTTTTTTTCTCTCTAATTCTCTTTAGATTTTTTTGTTTTCCATATGTTTTTATCGTTTTTTTTTTACTTTTTTTAGTTTTTCTGTTTATTTCTTGTCTATTATTTTTTCCTTTAGTTTTTCTTTTATTTTTTTAGTTTAATATGTAAATTTTCTTCAATTGTTTTTTTTTTCTTTTTCTTTAACTGTCAGTATAGCTGTGTATATGTATGTATGTGTGCATGAAGATGTGTGTATTTGTTATTTTTTTTATTGTTGGTTTCATTAAAAATTTCTCATTATTTCCTTTTAAGTTGTTTATTTTAAACTGTTGTTTATTTTACATTTTTATTTTATTTATTTAAAAAGTCATAATTTATTATTATTTCTTTTTTTCACTTTTTCCTTAACTTTTTATTTTTCTTGCATTGTAATTTCTTGTCCATATTTATTTTGCTATTTTTATGATAAAATACTTAAAACTGTTCTAAAATATAAAAATAAGAAAAAAAATTAAATAAAATAAAAACAAAATGTTTTTTGTTTAGTTAGACTGGCACACGTCAAAATTTTTAAAAGTCTTCTAAAAATGTAGGAAAAAAAATACTTGATTTGAATTTTGAAATTTATATTTGAATCACAGATACTTATGAAAAAGTTAGTACTTGCATTTTAATTTATGTTTAAATTAACATACACAAGTTTTTAGAAAAGATTTATTTTATAAATTTCGTGTGCATTGTTAGTTTAGAACTTTTTGTATATTTAGCTCCCCCACTTAGCAAGTCATTGAGAAATCATTAAATTAATATTAAATTATAATATATTTTGTTAATTTTTTTTAGAGATTTTTTTTTAATAGAATAAGTAACCACAAATATACTTATCAACAGAGAAACCGCAAATATGCAATTGCAAGTTTTTTAATCGATAAAATATAAAAGCCTTTCAGAGTAAATAAAGTATTTTTGCATCGATTTTTAAGCGCATATGTTTTTTGCATATTTAACCCTTAAAGGCACATACAATATTAATTTTCATTTCATTCTTCTAATATACATATATCTTGTTCATTGGTTTTGAAGTACTTCTCTTAATCAATTTTATAACAAAAATTTCGCTTCAGCTTTATGCTAAATTTTAATTTATTTTCACTTTTTTGGAAGAAATTATTATAAACTTCTAAAAAAGGTTCAAAATATGTACCTTGTTGTACTTTAGAGGCAGTGAAGCTGCTCTTTTTGGAAGCTCTTGATTTTTTATTTTTGCTGGGTAATGAAGATGAAGAATAAGCAATCTCCATTGCACATTGGGGCAAAATCGAAAAATTTTGGAAATAAATCTGTAACTTCTGATCGGCTATTTGGTTTTGCATAAAATTTTGTACGGCCTTAGCAGAGGAGTATAATATGTTTAAATGGGGGTCCCAACAGACCCCTCACAGGCAGAGTAAAAGGGACTTAAAGTAGAACACTTCAGATATAAAATTATTTTAATCGCTTGACAAATTTTTGTTTCTCGTTGGCGTTACATACAAAAACATGCTACAATTTCCGATGTATCAATTAAAGAGTCAATAGTCTCTTTTGCCATTCCCTTATAACCGTAGCCGATAAATCTTCCTTTCTGGTGTAATTTTGAGTCCGTTTTTTTCGATCTACTATTTCCCATAGATTTTCTATGGGATTGAGATCTGACTTCAAAATACGTACCTCATTGGATTGTAACCACTCGGTTACAACCCTAGAGGTGTGTTGGGGGTCATTATCGTGTTGGAATCTCCAAACTAGCGGCATATTTTCCTCAGCGTATGGATNNCGATAAATCTTTCTTTCTGGTGTAATTTTGAGTCCGTATTTTGCGATCTATTATTTCCCATAGATTTTCTATAGGATTGAGATCTGGTGATTGGGGAGGCCACTTCAAAATACGTACCTTATTGGATTGTAACCACTCGGTTACAACCCTAGAGGTGTGTTTCTGGTCATAATTATACCAGTCATATTAATTTTATAATATGAATTGGACCCATATTTGGCCTGAAAAACATCCCCAGACCAAAATATTGCCACCACCAAACTTAACTGTCTTGTTAATATATTTTGGGACCAATCTCTTTCCCTTTGGTCGTCTTACAAATGTTCTCCCATTGCTGCTTCTTAAATTAAATTTGAACTCATCCGGAAATAGGACAGTATTTCATGTCTGTCTTGTTCAATTTAAATTATCTCTGGCAAGTTGAGTTCAAGCCTAACGATACTTTTTAGAAATAAGAGTATTTTTCACAGCATGATAACAACCGAGACCAGCCTCATTTGCCCTGCGGCTAACTGTTCGAGTACTAATTTCCAATTTTACATTATTGACTACCTCTCGAGGAGATATTTTTGGTCATTTCTTAAACTCTCTTGCTATCAGATTATTCTGTCTTTGTGTAGTTTTACGAGGTCTTCCTCCAAGATGTTAAGTTTTCACAGTACCTGTCTCACAAATTTTTTTTATAATTTTCCAAACTGTTGACTTATTAATTGAATATTTATCACAGATAGTTTTTTGTTTTAAACCAAAACCATTTTCGTTAACTATTTGCGTGGATTATAATTAATTATTATTATACGTAAAGATTACAAAAAGAAGTTATAAATAATTATCAGAATAAAACAAATATTGAAATAACTGTAAAACATGATTTTCTTAATATTTGTTATGATTTAGAGTTCTTTATTACAGAAGTTTCCATTGTTTTGTCAATACCGCAATACTGAATACTTTTTATTTTGGAATTTTATTATCAGATTTTAATTAAATATGTTCTTATTTTTTCTAGTTTATGTAGATATAAGTATATTGTATTATAAAAAAAAGTATTGTTTTTTTAAATGCTTTAGGACTTTGCCATATTTGTTTAATATTTCGAAAAAGTTTCCAT
>MINK01185863.1:1320-13632 GCA_001735545.1 Phormia regina
ACAAAAATACAGAAAAAAATTAAGTGCGTTTATAGGAATATGCACCAGTGTATATATCGATATTCTGGTGATATATGTAAAATGTATATGTTCGAACCTTCCTTTAGGTATAACAATTTTTTCCAACTGTCGATTTAGTATGTTTTATAATTTTAGATTTTTGACAGTTAATAAATTTTTTTGACCAGATTTTTAGTTCTTATGTAATTTCTCAAAAATGATTTTCCGCAAACTCAATGGAACGAAAGGTCTAAGTGTAAGAAATGTACATTCACACCAAATATCTATGTTTAATACTGGAATTTTTAAAAATTTTTGATTAGGATGCTTGTTTTCATCAGAAAGTAGTTCTAAAAGTTCTTTGTCTTTCTGTTGTTCCACAAATAAACTTCTAAGATTGAGATCTGTGTATTTGTCTGCCTTGGACTACTTTCGGTCTTTGATTCTAAAGCTTATGATCTGTGTAAATAGTGAAAGTCCTACCTTCTAATAAATACCTAAAATGTTTAATGTTTAAATATATTTCTATTTCGAATGTACTATATTTAGCTTCACATGATGTTAATTTACTAGAAAAGAAAGCTAATGGTTCAGAGATTCCATTATGGACTTGTTGTAAAACTCCACCTATGGCCACATTGGCAGCATCTACTGTTAGGGTCAGTTTTGCTTCATTATTGTAATTATTCAATAAAACACGAGATGCAAAAGAGTCCTTGATGCCGTAAATGTTGTTCATCATTTTCGCTATATATAAGTATATCATCAATGTATACAAACGAAATCGAAACCAGTAAAAACTTCATTACTAAATCTTTGAAGAATTATTGAATAGAAAATTGATTAAATAAAATCAATAAAAAAATAAAAACTTGATAAAGTATTTTATAGAATAGTGTACCTACAGAGTAACATTTGCAGATCTCAAATCTGAAAATGTCTGTTTTTTGTCCGTTTTGATATGGAATCACTCTAAATATTTTAAAGAAAGAAGTGACGAATGCTCCCCTGTTAACCCTAATTTTAAAATATATTTCAAATATAGAGAAAATTATCTTTTCAACCAATCACTTATGTTAAAATAATGGGTTTATTTATAATCAATGAAATTAGATTGGATAAACAATTAACACATATTTCATTTATATTGGTCGAGAATACCATATCTCATAATATTAAAAAATTTCCTGAAACTCGAAACAAATTTAAAACCTGCTGAAACCACTAGTTTCAAGTAAGAAAATTTCTATTCAGCTTAAGGTATTTAATAAAAGAAATTGTTGAGCCAGACTTAATGCAATAAATCTTCACAAAAATATTTCTATTTATTTAAAGAACTGTGAAAGGGAATTTAAAAATTCTTTTTATTTTATTCAAAAGAACATTTTGTTTTTTTCTAAACAAATACAAAATTAGGCTGAAATATTTTCTATTTTCCAAACACAATGGTAAGAAGTCTAGAAAAATTTTGTTTAATTTAGATTTTTAACTTTCCTTTTATTTAATGAAATGCAAAAGGGAATTTTAATAACTTTTTCTTTCTTTCAGTGATACTTTTTGTTTTATCTAAACAATTAAATATAATAATATTTGGGCAGAAATTATGAATTAATGTTTAATTATTATTTCTTTGTATTTTACACAAAACATTGTTATATAGACATTTAAATTAAAAACGTACAAAATAAGAATTTCAAGATTTATGTTTTTCTTTCGATTAACAAGATTTTTTTTTTTTTTGGTGAGAATCTACTTTCGCTACTGTACCCATATTATCTATTATATTTTTACGATATTAATCTAAAAACACATTTTAAAGTTATTATTTAAAATTAATAATAATTCATTGTCATATTTATGAGCCCAAAGAAATATATAAAATAGATTTTTATAAAAGAAAACTTTTTTAAATGTTGTTTTCTTAACAAAAACTTTCTAGGCTAATTGATGCTCAACCTCACTACTATTGACCCATTGACATTTATATCTTTACAGAAAAATAAAAAAAATTTACATGTCACCACAACATTCAATTGTTTAAATATTTTCCATACAAAAGGGCCACAATAGAAATAAGAACACTAAACCAAAATTAAGTGGTCATTAGTTGCATAAAATTAAAAACCATAAATGAGTATAAAAAATATAAAATGCCAGCTTAGATGAAGATCTATACAACTTAATGCAAATGAAAATAATGAAAGAAAGTTGAAAAGAATTTTAAGACAATAATAAAAAAAAAAAATTAAATAAAAAAGATTTTTGTTTCTAATGGCCTAAATTTTAATAAACATTTTTTTTGTTTTGCTAAACAAAACAAACCAAAATAGCACAAAAGATTTAATAATAAACAAATAAATGTTCTTTAGCTCAAGAAAACAATAAACATTTATTTTTCTCTTTGAGTAATAGAGAGAGACAGAGAGAAAGAGAAAAGAAAAGCTTTTACTCAATTACTCATTGGTAAAAGAATATTAAAGCTTACTCAAATTATTCTCCTAAAGCCGCTACAAATGTAGCTACTTGCAACAACAGCCTTGGCATTGACTTTGATGTTGATGATTTGTTTGTTGTTCGCAGCTGTTTGCCAGAGCAGTTTAACAAAACAAATCTAAACATTCAGTCAGTTATTAAAGGTTTTTGTTACAACAAGGTTGTGGCTAACGGGCGTTTACAAATATAAAACGCGTTAAAATTAAACTAAAAAAAAAAAATTATAAACATTTGTTAATAAAGTAAAATAAATTTTTAAACTTTTGTGTTTCTTCGAGAAAAAAACATAATAATAATGTTTGTTGCTTAAGTCTTTTGTTTAATTTCTCCTACAACCAATCCAGCAATAAAATAAAGTTTGTTACTTAAGTCTTTTGTTTTGTTTGCTAGAGTTCAATTAATTTTCTTTCCTAGATATTCAAACTAGAAAAGATCTAAGTTCATTTAAGAAAACAAAAAAAAGCTGCAGGAAAAAAAATATAATTTATTATCATAAAACAAAGAAAATAAGTAAAGAAAAATTAAAGAGTGCGTGTTTAATGTAAATATATTTTTATTGTCTGCAAAAAATATTAAAAAAAAAAATAGTTTTCCAACATTCAATCATTTGAAATATTTTACTTAATTATTGTAATAACATCATCATAAAATATATTAAAAATATATAAATATAAAAGAAAACCAAGCAAAATATTATAATAAAATAAAAATTATAAAAAATGAGAGTGTATTCACCAACCTCGTTCAATTGTTTTCATAAAAGTAATAAAAATAAAACAAATTTAATGCAGCATGATAATAATGTTAACGAACAGCAAAAACATGATTATGATTTTCAGCGCAACTTGTGGTCATTGCCAATAAAATGTAGTTATTTATTCGCTTTTGTATTCGTTACGCTTTTCATGCAACATTATGTTATTTTTGCGGCCGCTAACGATAGTAAAATCAGTGGCACTTTAGATGGTGTAACAAAAGGTTTTAAAAACCGCATGCGTTCACCTAAAATTGCCAGTATACATATTTTACAAGCTGTACCCGAAAGCCTATCAAAAAATCAACAAACTGATGGGGAATTAGTAGCAAGTGGAGATGGTGCTGCTGCTGCTGATAATCAAACACAAATACCACCAGCTGGTAAATTTGGTAAGTTTGCGGAAAGAGCGTGAAATGTTTAATGCAATGTTGTATTTATGAGTCAAGGTTAAGGACATGGTTATTGTCAAAAATATGTTTTTAATAAGATTAAGTTTGTAAAAAAAAACTAAAAATGATTAGAGAAGAGTGTTCTCTTAGCATAAAAATAGAAAAAGGTTTTGCCTTAAAAATCATTAATAGAAAACTAATCAATTACAATTGTAAAAAGAGATCAAAAACAAAATGGATTTAAATATTTTGACAGAAATATTTATATAAATACTTAAGGTGAAAAATTCAAAACTATTTATTTATAATATAGTATTTAAATAAAAGTTATTTTAAAAGTGTATTCCTAAAATAAAAACACTTAGATAAAGTGAAAAATTAATTAAGAAGTTACATAGTACATGTTATATTACTTCTTAAGGACGAACAATTTTTTACATTTTAATTTGCATATATTTAAACCACTGTATATAGTTTGACTCTGAATTACTACAATTTTTTTGTTAAAAATGTGACAAATTTTTTTTTATTTTAAATCAAATAAAAACTGTTGATCTTACAAGATCAAGACATATTCCCCAGGGACCGCTATAAGGAATGTAAATTATAAGGATATAAGTATCCGACGATTTTTTTTCAATCCAGTCCAAAAAGATTTACCATATGATGATATAAATTTCTGTACAAAAACATTATTATTATTTTTAGTAACTAACCTTTTTAGATCATTTACAAGTAATCCGCGGATTTTCATATAATTATACTGAGAGACAATCGCAAAATGATGAATTATTTGTTGAAATTAATTTCAAACAATTTAATTTCTTGTCATTTAGCACATAGTTTAAAAAAGTAGCCATTTAGTCGCCATTTGAAAAAGGTGCCAAAAAAGTGGCGAGGTGGTTCAAAAAGGGGCAAATGGCAACTAAAGTCGCCAAGCGGTAACACTGCTGCCATTAAATAAATTAAAAAGATTTCTCAATAACTTGATTGTTTATGAACCAATTTTTTTTAATAAAAACCCTAAATTTTAGAAGAATATTTACCCGTTGCTTAAATAAGAGTTTCAAAAAATCTAAAAACGGCTTTTGACCGATATCTCGGATATTAATAGACTGTTCTGCAAACAAATTAAAATAAAAATAAAAAATTCTATTTTTTTCGTGCAAAAACATAGTCGCCAACATGTACACAGAAAAAATTATTACCGTCTTCTTTTACAATTAACTCAGTTGTTTAATTTGGCATCAAAATTTAATAAATACGTTCAAGAAAAAATAAAAAAAATTGTAATTTTTATAGTTTTTAGTAATTGATATAATCATTTTGGATTTGGATTTTTAACAATATCTCGTATATTTGTAAAACTATTTTGCTCTCTATTAACGTTCTTTTAATGAATATTCTCTACGATTTGATATATAACACCTGTATATCCAATAACTGGGATTTTCTAAAAACTGATTTTAATAGACCATCATCTTTATATCGACTTTCCTATCAATAAGAATCCAGAATAGATAAATATTGTAGAAATTACAAACCGAATAACAGACTTATACTTTTTAGACCTGTGGTGAAGGTATTATATACTTTTTAATTTTCAAAAAATATCCAAAAAAAAGCATAAAATCGATATTTTAATAAAAGTAACTCATATAAAAAGAGAAAAAAATAAATACAAGGAGATATAAGATACCCTAACCGTTTTAATAAATGTGAAAAAATAAAAATATAGAATGCGTTGGAATCGACCACTTAAGGTCGATTCCTGGAAGCTATGGTAAATTATGGACCTATTCCTATTAAATTTCATAATGTTGTTTCTACTTACATAAATCATATTTACCTAACATTGTTATGAAATTTGTGAACGTTAAAGAAATTTTCGAAAGTGTTGTTTATTATAGATCGATCTTCACAAAATTTTTATGTGAAGATTGTATAAAATGTCTCCTCATCAAATTTCATTAAAATATTCTAATTTAAAACTGTATTTTTAAGAATTTTAATTTGTGATAAAATGATATAATTTGTACGAATCTAATTTGACCTTTGAACTTTCAAATTATATTAACTTACTATATATCATTTTAAAGGAAATATATTCGTTTTTAAAATGAAACTTAAACTAAGCATTTATAGTGGTTAGAAGTTATAAGTAATTGGATTTGAATTTGGTCCCTGATTTCTAAAGTAATTGAGACCTCAACTTGAAGTTTTACTTGCGAAGGAAGAAGAGTTATGACAACTTAATATATTTTTTAGAACTTTAAAAATACGATTTCTTAACATAGGGATGGTTTGATTTTACTTTGACCTTTGAACTTTCGGTGATAAAAAACAAGTTTATAAATATTGTTATAAAGGTAATATATATATTTTTTTAATATAAAACTATATGGCTATTATTTATAATTTAGTAGTTATTAATAATTAAACATTATAAATATTTTAGCTTTTTTCATTATTTAAGCCATTAAATTTTTCGACCAGAAAGGGACATGAGTTTAAAATTGTATGCAGTATATTCTTAGATATATGAATAACTCTTTAAATGAAATACTTTACCAAGTTTTTTAGATTAATAATATAGAAAAAATGTATTGATATGATTTTATAATTGATTAATTTGAAGTACTTTTTCTTCTGCTACTTCCTCAATAATGATCTTTCGTTTATGATACTCAACGACTTATTTTGATTAAATAAAAAACTCCGTTTTACATTCAAAACTAAAATTTAATTATTTTGAAAAATTATAAAAACAATTGAATCGAAAGTAAAGATTTCTTTTTTAAAAATTTCAAGCTCTAACCACCAAAATATAGTAACCGACAATAAACCTATAAACCAATTTTAATTATTACTTCTTAATAAAAATAACAAAATTTCTAAGAATATTTTTAATTTGCAAAATTCCACTTCTCACCTTTACAATTAAAGGTCACACGTATGTATATGCATATGTACATAAAATTTCTTTTCAAATATAATTGTTTATTAAAAAGGAATAAAAATAAAACAGCAACAACAGCACATCAAAAATTTCATTTCAATTCATTTTACGGTTACTATGTCAAACTCAATTACAACTTCACAAATTCAACAGACAACTTTAATTTAAACAAAAAAATTAAAAAAAAAAAACACATCAACCAAATGGCATTTGAATGGCACATCGTCAACGGAATGATTCTTAAAGACAACAGAAAAATTAAAACAACAAAACAGCTACAGCTATAGCAACAACAACAGCAACATCAACATCTTTGTCAGAAGAATCTTCATTATAAGAATAATGTGCAAATTTGAGGTAAAATTTAAATGTAGGATTGTAATTGCTACTGTGAGTTAGTTATACGTTTGTAATATTTATTAAGAAGAAGACAAGGAAAAAACAAAAAAAAAAAAAAAAACAAAAATTATGGATTTAAAAACAAAAAACTTAAGACATAATTTTTGTTTAGTTTATTGCTGCTGCTATTGTTGTTGTTTAATCATAAACAAATATTCAACAACATTCTTATTTATTTTATTTAGTAAACAAATGACACCATTCTTTTTTAATGACTTTAAAGTTTTTTGGAAAATGAATAATGGCTGTCATAATGATTATGACAACAACAACAATAACAGTAAGAATGTAAATATTTAACTATAAATACAATAACTAAAGCAACAACAACAGTTTAAACTATTGTTGGGCAAAAAGGAATATTCTAACAACAACAAAAAAAAAATACAAACAAATAAGGCATTAAATTTTAAATTTACACATCTTCCTTATGTCAAAAAGTTAACCATATATACAAGCATATTTATAACCCAACAAACATATGTGAGATAATTTTAAAAATGCATTTTCATTTGAAATATCAGGTGATTGTAGTAAAACCACTTTTAATATTTGTTTGAATCATTTTTAAATTTTAAATGTTGCAGAATGATTTTATTAAAAAATATTTTTTTATTTAAAATAAAATTTGTATATTTTCCAGATTATATAAGAGCACTGTGTTCACATGTATGCAGTTGTAATAACCCAGTAAACTCTGAGTTTCATATTATTCATATTTTAAATGAATTCATGTAACTAATAATTCACAAATTCTGCATAATAAAAAGAAAAACAAGCTCAAATCTTAAAATTAAAAAAGTTTCATTAGAAGAACAAAAAAAGTACCAATAATTGCCCTCTTGAATTCTTATTCACATATTGTGCTATTTTTATTTTCATATTTCTAAGCTCAATATTTTAAAAATTCAAAAAGTGCCACAAAGTTCCTTGTTATGGATTCTTATTTACATAAGAACTTCTATCTTTATTTTAATATTTCTTTGTTCAATATATAAAGAACTTCAAAAGGCACCTTTAGAAGAACGGATTTTCATTCACTTAGGACCATGTATTTTAAATTTCATGTTTCTACGTTTAATATTAAAGAAAATTCAAAAAGTCCCCCCTAAATTCTTAAAGTATCTTTAATTTTATATTTTAAGGTTCAATATGGTAGAAAAATTAAAAAGTACCATAAGAAATATGGAAAAGTACTACAAAGTATATTTAATTTTGTATAATTATTTTTTTGTTTCTATATTGAATTACAAAAACAAAAAAAGTACCTTAAAGTCCCCTGTTGTGGATCACATATTTATAATTTCATGTTTTTATGTTCAATATAAAAAAACCCAAAAACTACTGTTAGAAGGAAAAAAGTACCATAGAATTCCCTTTTTTGTATTCTAACTCACTTAGGACTACATGTGCTTTCATGTTTAACATATTTCATGTTTCTAGGTTTAATATAATCAAAAATGCATTACATAATTTTAGTACTATTTAATTTCCTTATTTTATCCCCTCTTAGATAGATACCTTTTGTTCCCCCTGGATGTTATAAATACAATAACAATAAATAAATTTCTAAATTAAACCTATTGAATATTGAAATGTTCATATGTATGTATCAGTAAAGACAGAAAAATTATATATTTTTTTAAAAATGTACCAAAAACAGTTACCGTTGAATTTTTTAAAAGTACCAAATTTTTATTCGCCCAATTTTCGATTAGCTACTAATTTAATACGAATTTTATTTATATAAATTTAATTAAAAGTTAATTTCTCTATTTTATTCCTTCTTAGATACCTTTTATTTCCCCTTTGTGTACTAAACAGTTAATATTTTTACCCCTTTAACGTTTAATTTTCTAAAAAGTACCAAACTTGTATTCACCAATTCTCGATAAGGTACTAATTTCATGTACATTTTATTTTGCTTACTGGATTAGAAGATTTTCTCTCATACAGAGACAAATTTCATAATAGTACCAGGAAATAATGGACCGTACAATATTTTAGTCCGCCAAAATAATCTCCTAATGATTATATATTATTTTCGAATCGAAATTGTTTTGGAAATAATTCTGTAACTTTTGATCGGATGATTGGATTTGCGTGAAATTTGGTATAAGCATAACAGAAGAGTATACACTGTTATGTTTGGAAGGGATACCTAACGGATCCCTCAGGGGCGGTGCTAAGGGGGTTCAAAATAGAATACCTCTGATATTAATCGTTTGGCAAAGTTTTGTGTCTTGTCCGAGAAAATATTTTATATGCTGGACTCCATCTTCATTTAATTTGCACTTCTCTCTTAGAGCGAAAAACAACATCCAACTTAGCTTGCTTGTGTTTGCAGTCCAAGATCCATTTAACCCAAATGTATACAACATTATTGACCATTCTGCCAAAAAAAATAATTTTTTTTACCTAATAATAAATATAAAATTAGATTTCCCCAATGTACAGCCGATCAGAAATTTCAGACTTATTTCCAAACATTTTCGATATTTGCTTGAATTATCAGATAATACTTCCAGAGTCTTTATTTTATCCATGTGACTGAAGATTTGATTTAAGTATTTAGTGACTGTCTAGAGGTATGTATTATGACTAGAGCATTAGGACTTAAGACGCAATATGACTCATAGTATAAAAAAATGTTTTAGATAGACTCTACTCCTAACAAAGCGGGAAGTTGGAACAAATGTTTAAAAAAAAATTATTTACTGGGAACTAAGTATAAACGATTACATGCATGCAGTTGTTTAAAAAATATTTGTACATGTATGGTAAACTGTTGTGTATGTATCAGTGTACAATCCGTTGCATTAAGCGCCATATCCATAGCTCGAATATTTCTTCATTCGCTGTTGTTTGTTGGCATGTATGTACATTGTGCAGACATTCAAAACTGACTTGTAAAATGAAACTTAGAACATCTTCCTTAATATTTTTTTTAACATGTTTGCAAAAAACTTACTAACTTTTTTTGTGCGTATGAATGTATGTATATATTACATACGTCACACACGTATATATATTGTATGTGTTTTTATGACAACAACATGCAGCAAAACACATACAATAAAAAAAGGAAACAACAACAACTTTGTTAACAAATTTCCATTGCAAACAGCTGAAAATGTTTGAAAGAGAACTTAAAGTTTGAAATGATTAAAATTATATTTTAACAGCCGTATTCACAAAAAAATAATATATGTTTGATAAAGGTTTACTAACTTTTTGTGTGTAAATTTCCATAAGAAAAAATAGTAAACCTTTATCAAGCATACATTATTTTTGTGAATACGGCTGTAGACTATAATTTGAGAGATTTTCAAAATATATTTCCTAAATGAAAAAAATCTTCAAAATTGAAAAAAATTCAAACCAAATGAAACCTCAAAACTGTGTAGACAAACTGTTTAAACAAAAAACCGCTTAAATAGACAAAATTTCCAAAAACATAAAACGGTAGAAACTTTGAAATTTAAAAACGCCAAAAGCAAAAAACCTATAGCATAAAATGTCAAAACTAGCACCTAAACGAAAAATAAACGCCAAATTACCCAAAATTTATAAAAACCGCCCAAAATATAAATAAATGAAATAAAAGCAAAAATCGGAAAACTTTGAAATTAAAAAAAAATTGCCCAAATCGAAAAACAACTATGAAAATAAATTAACTCCTGAACGAAAAAAACAAAAACTAACCGGAAAAATAAGATCGTTATAATAAAAAATAATAATCATAAGAATAATAATAATAATAATAATAAAATATCGTTAAAATTAAAAAACGCCAAAACAAGTAAAATAACAAAACTAAATAAAACGTAGAAAAAATGTCTAAATAAACAAAAAAACGTTTAAAAAGCAAAATTTCCAAAAATAAAAAACTTGAATAATAATTATAAGAATAATAAAAGCAACAATAATTATAAGAATAATAATAAAATTCTCTAAAAAATCGTTAAAATTAGAAAAACTACAAAAGAAATAAAAGCAAAAATCGGAAAATAACAAAAAGAAAACTAAAATAAAATAAATGAAAACTTCAAAAAATGTTTAGAGGAAAAAAAGCTCCAAAAAGTAAAGAAAAAATTAACAAAAATGGAAGAGCTTAAAATAATCATCTTTAAGTGAACAAAATCTCTAAAATGAAAAAATGTTCAAAAAGAATAATTTTGAAAATAAATAAATGCCAATAAATAACCAAATAAAATAGGAAAATTTCTAAAATTGAACAGTCATCAAAACTGAAAAATAAGAAAAATTAGTTACATTTTTATAACTCCCAAGTAATTTATTTTCTAAATTTCTAATGCAAAATAAAGTATAGCAAAAAAGCCCATTGTGCAACCACTTTAACAATTGTTAGTATTAGTTGTTCTCTAATAAATGTTTTATATACACTTGCAACATACAAAGTACTCATGTATAAATATTTAATTTATATTTCTTTAATTCCTTATTCCTTACCATATCCTTTCCATTATTGTTGCTGCTGCAAATGTATTAAATAATTGCTTATTGGATTTGGGTGTTGGTACGTTATTTTTAAGACTAAATAAATAAAATTTACACTTATACTAAGTCTAAGTCTTGCTATAATTCTCATTTTATTATTTTAACTTTTTTTTTGTGTTACTAACTTAACAATTTTTACTAAATGTTACGACCACTTTAAACAATTTGAGATTGCAAACGAGAGATTCTACACACAATATATTTTTGTTTAAACTAACAGCAGGAGTGGAATCGTAAAAAATTTATAGCAGTTTGTTATCTAAATAAGATCTACTTGCTGCTTCAATGCATTCTTTAACCAAAAAGCAAATTTGTTTTGTTTTTGCTAAGACCATGTCGTTGGGGAGGTGTAGCGAATTGTTGTTCCTTAGGATATAGACCACTGAAACATTAACAGCATAACCTCAACAATAGTTGAGTATTTTTATGCACGAGCTACAAGCAATTGTACTTGCAGTTTAACAAATGTATAGATTATTCTATTTAAAGGAGGAGCAGGAAAAGGATGAACTAAAAAATTATATAGAATATAGTTGAGACAAGTGTAAAATACTACATTGAAACCGCCAATTTTTTTATTGCTTATTTTTCTTTTATTTTCACGTTTTGTTTCAATAAGGGTGGGGGGAGGGAAGTGAAATTGAAAATCTTATTTAACTTAATGAGAATTTAATACAGGGAGAGAAAAAGTGTGCTTAAAATTTAAGAAAAGTTTTATTTGAAATAATCTTAGTTTTAATAATAATAATAATAATTATTATTATTATTATTATTATTATTATTATTATTATTAT
>MINK01185865.1:0-10719 GCA_001735545.1 Phormia regina
TTTATCTTAGAATGAAGTAAATTTTTATTTGAGCTGAAAACATCGTTGCATTTCATTTTGAAGCCACCCTAATGTATATATTTACATATGTATATAGTTGTTACATTGTACTATTTTGCAAGTATATACAAATATATTTACGTACTATTGTTATAATAAGTATAGTACTATTAAATAAAAAACATGTATGTAGTTGTCAGTTGTAAAACGTACACAACATTGTCTTTATTTGATTCTTAAATTTTCTTATTTTTATATTGATTTGCACAAAATAAAAGTTTAAATCAAACTATATTTGTCCATAAATCACTGTCTATGAATGCAAAATGTTAAATTATAAAACAAGAAATAAAGATATAGTCATACAAGCCTGACCATATGATACCCTACACCATTATGTACAATAAAATTCGGAAGGTCCTGGTTTAGGAATCATCTGAAACGAGGGTCTTATATCGGAGCTATGCTAAATTATGGATAATCTTAATAAAATTTCATTTAAATCATTAAAATTTTTATAAAAATTATTTGTGTCCAATATTAACTTGATACTATGAAATTATTCACTACAAGGTCCTGGTTCAGGAATCATCTGGAACGAGGGCCCTATATGGAAGCTATGGTAAATTGTGAAGTGATCTTAGAAAAAATGTGTGTCGAATATTATCTTGATAATAATATTTTAATAAGATTTATGCCCGTTAAAGTGATTTTCAATAAGTCGTTTATATGGGAGCTATGATCAATTATGAATCGATCTTCTTAAAGTTCGGCCCACAGATTTAGACTTAAATGGAGCTTATATATAAGTTCCATTTAATTAAAATAGTGCTATATTTAAGGGATTTGTGATCGTTAAACACTTTTCCGGGAGTACATTTATATAGGGGCTAGGTGAAATAATGGATCGATTATAATGAAGTTTAATAGACTTTATTCCTGGACTGTAAAAAAACCTGAGTGCCACATTTCATTTATTTGTGTTAAAAATTTTGGCCTGTAGTTTGATTACAAGATGTACATGGACAGACGGACTTCGTTAAATCCACTTAGAAAGTGATTCTAAGCCGATTGGATGAGATTTAATAACAATATTTTTGATGCTACAAACTTCAGTACAACTAATAATATCTCCGCCACCTTTAGTGGTATAGAGTATAGAGATGAAAAATAAAAATATAGAAAAAATAATAATAGAAATTCAATGGAAATGATGATAAAATTTCGGAACAGCTAGGCAATATCCAATTTATTTTAAATGGTTTCAATCTATTAATCGTGATTAACAGAATCAATTTATTAAAAAAAACTTTTAAATCGATTAAAATATATGAAATCAGGATTATTTTTAATATCCGAGGTCTTCAACTTTGGGATTCTCTGGAGTCGTTCTCTTTATGTCCATTTCATCCAATCTAATAAATTTATATTTGTTTACACCTCTTCTTTCACTAAGAAAAATTGTATTCAAATAGTAAAAGTCATTCGGAAACAACAGATTTATTTCCATTTATTTTTTTTTTAAAGCACACTGTGCAACGGGGCCAAAAGCATTTTTTTGAAATATTTTCTAAACCACTACTCTAATCAAATTGAAATATGTGAAGGAGTTGAAAACTAGAACCTAAGCTTTTAGAAAAATCATCTTGTAGTCAGCCTGTAATAACATGAATTATACTACCCAATAAGACTACAGGGTGTTTAAGTTAGAAAATTCGGTAAGTATTTCAAAATGTTTTTAAAATTATGTAATTTCAATAAATTAAATTCGATTTTAAAAATTGTTTATAATTTTTTGTTAAAAATTGTTAAACATTTTCTTGAAAATTTTATACCTAAATATTTATTAATTTTTTATTACAAATCAAATATTTTATATATTTTTTTAAATAATATTTTCTTAACATTTTATTTTCCATCATCTATATATAGTTGTATTTGTGAGTGTGAAAAAATGCACTTAAAAAAAAGTTGGGTTTAATAAATCGAATATGTTAGTTTAACACATTTTCTTATTGTTACATAAGATTTATTTTTTATGTCATTTTACGTTTCTTACACTTCAATTTTATTAATATTGAAGTAAAAACTATAATTATCATTCCTGCAAGTTTATCCTAAAACATTATTATTAAAGTAAATAGATTATAAATTAATTAATTTCCATATTTTTTTTCCAATGTATTTTGCACTCTTTGCATTATCAGCAACTATTAAAAAAAGAGTGTTAGAATTTATGTGAACTCAACCAGCTATGAAAATTACTTCGCACAGAGCTTCCAAAATCCTTTTTTTGAAATAATTTTGTTGCTATTGAAACGTTAAAGATAACCTAATAAAATTTCTTATGGTCAGAGCTGAAGTGTTTTCGAGTTGATTTGGAGGAGTAGAGGTTGTTAGCGGGTCAGGGAGGAAGTGGGCGATCCTGCGAATTTGGGCATCTCGTGTATATTTTTTTTTTTATTTTTGAAAAATTGCGAGAACTTTATTAATGTTAACTCTTTTAGTTTTATTAACGGACTTAACATTGCCCGTAGAATTTTTAAAAAATATTTGCTAGATTCCTTCCAAAATTAAATCCATTAAAAAGTTATATTAACCTGAAGTAAGAACTTAAAAAATTGTTGTTTTTTCCAAAAAGGTGGCAATATTTTTAAACTAATAAAATTGGGTTTTTGTTCTAGACTTTATAAATTTTTTGTTAATTACAAAAGAAATCTTAATGTAAATGCGTTTAAAATAAATTCGAAGGAGTTTGGGTCAAAGGTCTGCCCTTAATCCATAACAAAATTTTGTTAATTTTAAAAAATTTTTGTTTTCTTTTTTGTTATGTTTTAAAATTGCTAAGCTTGGAGATCAACTTAAAATTATTTTAATTATATATCTCTATATGTATAGTATACACCCAAAAAATATATTTTGATGGAGGTCCCTTATAACAAATGGTCACCCTATTTCAATGAAAAATGTATAAATTTTATAAAATGTTTTATACGGTTTGGGATTTTGGGTATTTTCATGAAAAAAAAGTGGACATTTTTTTAATTCTCTAATTTTAGGACAAGTTTATATAAGTTATAGTGAAATTTCTATAAAATTTTACTATTCGTTTGAAATTTATTAAAGTTTAATTTGATTCTGCAATCAAATTACATTCCACTTACATTTTTTCCATAAATTATCATTCTCCATATATTACCGTTTTCTTAAACACCAAATTGTTGTATTAAAAGTTTATAATTTTTCTTAAAACTTAATAGAAACTTGGCTCCTTCTAGCCAAATTAAGCCTCTTTTTTCGAATGTGAAAGCGTTCATCGAATCAGACAGATTTTGGAATTTATATTATTTCTTAATTGTTTTATCTGTTATTATTAAATAAATTAGTTAAAAAAAATTAACAATAATGGCAACACTACTATTGACTCAAATCTCTAAAACCAGCTGCCCTAAAGCAAAAAGCATAAGGGGAAAAGTAAAACTAAAATAAGACAAATGAAAAATATTAAAAAAACCCAAAGGAAACCAAATTTTACGGTCGACTTTTTGTATTTATTTATATATGTATATGTGTATGTGTATTTATATATGTATATTGCAACAATTTTGTGGCACAATAATTTAACATTCAAATTACACAGTTTTAATTTTTAAATAAAAATTCATGAACGTTGCAAAAATTACAATAAAAAGGAATTTATGTTTAACTAAGCAAAAAAACAAAATAAAAAATGTAAAACAAAGTAGAAAAAAATTTAACAAGAAAAGGGAGAAGTAAATTAACAAGGGAAAACCATGAGCCTTACAAAAAAGGTTGCCAAATTTGCTAAAACCAAAAAAATTAAGAAGATTGTCATAAGTCAA
Organism: Phormia regina; assembly: GCA_001735545.1. Classification (NCBI taxonomy): domain Eukaryota; kingdom Metazoa; phylum Arthropoda; class Insecta; order Diptera; family Calliphoridae; genus Phormia; species Phormia regina. The sequence continues at coordinate 3,864 of MINK01185865.1, forward strand.
AAAAAAAGTGAACTGAAATAAGGAGAGTTCTAACGAAAATTTTGTTTAAAAACATAAAGATGATTATTTTATTTTGTTTTAAAAATAGGGGCCGAATTATTGACAGCACTGTCTAGACATTGAAATTTATTGTTTTAAATCACAAAAACCTAAACTATTAAGAGGATTAAATATTATTTTTATATTATTATGTGTTTGTTTGATGTTACTGGCAAAACAAGGTCTTGGCAGTAATTAAGCAAAAAAAATATATATATATAAACCCACTTGGGAAGAAAGAAAAAATTATTAAAAAAAATCTTGAAAGTGAAATTTTTATAAATTTTTTAATTAATTAAAATACATAAAGGTTTTAAATATTAAGCGCTGACAATTTTTAATTCTTTTTAATTAAAAATAATAATTTTGAAATTTTAATTTTATCAATTTTTTCACATTTTTGAAAAATCAGCGCCTCCTAGGGGGGGTCAAACCCAAATTTTTTGGTAATAAATCATTAGCTCAAAAACTACTACAGGAATTAAATTGAAATGTAGAGAAGAGTTGCAGAGGAGGTCTTAAGCTTTCAGAAAATTAATATTGTAGTCACCCTCTGATAGCTTTAGAAAAGCTATAGGGTGTCAAAGTTGACTACCTCGAGTAGGTAAAGTTTAAAAAATCTACAATTGAAGTCCGATTTTAAAGATTTATATTTCTGTAAAGTGTTGGCAATCAATAAGTTGATTTATCTAAGTTATCTTTTACAGTTAAAAAGAAAACTACACTTGAATTTTGAATTTGTGATTTTTTGCCTCGTTTTTTGGGGAATAAGTCCTGAGATATATGAGACAAAAAATTTTTAATAAGATTCTGTATTTCGTTACATATTGCAAAATAATATGCTGAATGAATTTTTGTATTATCTCAATTCGTCTAAACGTGAAAAACATTCAAATTCAGCACTCTGAAATTACTATGAAAAATGGTTTTAAATTGATTTATGTTTGCACCCTACATCAGGCATTGGTCGTAAATGTTGAATTTTTGTAAAAAAGTTAAATTTGTATCGTTTAATAAAAAAAAGATATCAGGCAAGCTTTTTTTAATTTATTGATTATAATTTATCAAAATAATACATATAAAGCGATTCGACACTTAAAAGCTTCCAGCTTCGCAAAAAACTAGTGTAGAAGAGCAAATTTCATGAAAAAAGTAAATTTTTTAAACAACTTTTTTTAATTGCATAAAAAAGCATATTAAGATTATATTTTCTCCATTATTTCTAATGTAATGTGTTAATTATATATCAATCTTTTACTCCTAAAAAAATCATTTAAAAGGTTTCACAATTACATTTTTGACAATTTTTCAAAATTTAAAAATATTTAAAAACGAAAAAAATGATGTTTTGTAAAGCAAAACTCTGCCTACTTTCCTAAAACTGATAAAATATTACAAGAATGCAAAAATAGATTTAATTACCTAATCATTGATGTATATATACATCGTTTTAAAAGCATTATATCATGGTCTAAAAAGTGATAACTTAATTTAACTCTTATATGTGCACACACTGTTCTATTGTCATCTTTTACTTATGACCATTTACATATCTTCAATTTCATGATACAGTGTTCAATATTTTAAAAATATTTTTAATATTTTCAAAAAGTACCATTAGAAAAAACAACAAAGTACCACCAAATACCCCTTTGGGAATCTTCACTCATTTAGGACTACTGGTACTTAAATTCATGTTTCTAGGTTTAATATAATGAAAAATTAATTTTTGATACTTTTTAGACTTAATGATTTATCCCCTTCTTGGTACTTTTTATTTCCCCTGGATGTAACGCATATTGTATTCCAATGAATTTCTAAATTGTACTGGGTTCTAATGTTAAAATATTTTTTATTCAAAAAGAAAGAATATTTTGTGAAAAAAGGTACTAAAATCAGATACGATTTTTAACCCTTAAACTTTCGAATTTCAAAAAGTACCAAACTTGTATTCCCCAATTTTTGTTAAGATACTTATTTCATGTACATTTAATTTCTATGCATGCTGCATTAAAAATAGATGGGGTTACAAAAAAGTACTACATTATAGTTTTTAGCTTTTGTCTCCTTTTTAGTACTTTTTATTTTCCCTTTATGCAACAAATATTGCATTCTAATAAATATCTAAATTGTACTGGGTTCTATTTAAAAAAAAATTGTAAAAAAATTTTATTATAACTATTTAAAAAACAAAAGTACTAAAATTAGGTACCCTTAAAGGTTCGAATTTCAAAAAAGTACCAAACTTGTGTTCGCCAATTTTCGTAAAGATACACATTTTATTTCTGTAGATAGATAGGGTTCCAAAAGAGCACTAAATTGCAATTTTTACTCATTTTCTCCCTAAAAGAGCTGAATTTCCAAAAAAGTACCAGACACCTATCCAATAATTTTTTAAATCAATAACGATAATTATTTAACTTTTTTCTATTAGTCTATTTGTTTAGGAGATATAAGGTTTCAATGAACATAATAATCAAAAATGTCTTAATTTTGTAATTAGAATAAAATGTAATTTCCTGATTTTATCTCCTTTTTAGTACTTTTTATTTTCCCTGTATGCAACAAATATTGCATTCTAATAAATATTTAAATTGTACTGACTTCTATTTAAAAAACAATTAAACATTTTTAATTTAAAAAGAAAAACTATTTTTTTAAACAAAAGTACTAAAATTAGGTACGATTTTTAACCCTTAAAGGTTCGAATTTCCAATAAGTACCCAAGTTGTATTCGTTAATTTTTGTTTAGACACTAATTTCATGCTCATTTTATTGCTACATATGCTTGTTAGATTAAAAAATAGAAAGGGTTGCAAAAAAGTATTAAATTATATTTTTACTTATTTTCTCCTTAAAAGAGCTGAATTTCAAAAAAGTACCAGACACCTAGCCAATGATTTTTTAAATGAACGTTAACTATTTAACTTTTTCGTATCTCTATTAGTTTAGGACATATAAGGCTAACGATTTTATCCGTTTTTACTCTTTTTACTCCCTTAACATTAGAATTTCCAAAAATCACCTTTTAATGAAGCTATTCGCTAGAAGACAAATCTATAGACCATATTTCATGTTTTTAGCTTGAACCGTTTGAGCTGTGGGATGATGAATCATCAAATAAGTGGGTCAATCATTCAGCTATTAATTTTTTATATATAGAACATAAAACAATATAAAATATTCAAACCAAATGAAAATAGAATCCCATAATATTTTCAACTTAAAAAGTAAAATTCAAAAATATACAACTTATATTAGAAATATAATTTTGAAATTTTAAATCATCATTTAAATGGTTCATATATATATTAACTTATTGCTTCCTCAAAAAAGTAAAATCATATTAATAAAAAATTGTCCATCTAATATAAGTAGTTTGGACCATTTTTAGTATTATCTACTAAAAATTAAACTTCATTAATGTGTTTAGCTGTTACCACATTTTTTTTATTCATATCTCTATTGAAAAACTCTCTATTAAATAATTTTATTCCGCAAATGGTTCGTATTAATGTGCATATGTGTTAGAGCAGAGTAATAAAAGTCTTATTCACTTTTTATTTGTTAGATTTACGCAAAAAAAGTAGGTTGTAAAAAAATAATTACCATTTATATATTTTATATTTATAACTGTCTGTTTAAAGCTGCATTAATGTATATTTTAGTTGATTTTTATTACTATTTTCTTTTTTTTCTTTAGTATGTTTTTGTGTTGTTACGCTAAAATTCACATACTAATGTATTGTTATTATTTATTAAAGTAGCAGGGTAACCAGAAAAAAATATATTAAACGTAATTTTCCATTTAATTTAAACAAATAATTATTGAAAAAGATTTGCAATTTTAGTTAATAAATCTGTATTTCCTAAACTTCCGGCTAAAAGCATATTGAAAAATATAAAAAAGTTATAAGGAAGGACCTAAGTTTTTAGCATAATAATTTTGAAGTCACCCTGTAATTATATGAGTTATGATAATGGGATGATAAAGTTTATCACCTCGAGTATGTATAAGTTAAAGTAAATCGTAACCTTTCTACTAACACTTAAAGAAAAACCATAGTTACGAAATTGTAACTATAACAATATTATATTCACATTGTTTATATTCATCAATTTTATAAAACTATGATCATAATAACAATATTTTTGCTAAAGTTTTATTATTCAATGAAAAAATTATATATATTTATTATAGTATATATTTCTGTTATAATAGAAAATTAAAAGTCGATATCCAGATTATTTCATTTTAAAGACTATAGTACAGTCTATAGCACACAGTCAATACTATAGTACTGACTTTAGTCAAGACTACAGTACAGACTATAGTCAAGACTACAGTACAGACTAAAGTCAAGACTACAGTACAGAATATAGTCAAGACTACAGTACAGAGTATAGTCAAGACTACAGTACAGACTATACTCAAGACTATAGTACAGACAAGTGAAGTCTATTGTACAGACTATAGTCAAGACTATAGTCAAGATTACAGTTCAGACTATAATACAGACTATAGTCAAGACTATAGTACAGACAACTCAAGACTATAATACAGACAAGTCAAAACTATGGTACAGGCTATAGTACAGACTATAGTACATACTATAGTACAGACAAGTCAAGACTATAGTATAGACAATAGTCAAGACACTATAGTACAGACAATAGTCAAGACTATAGTACAGCCTACAGTCAAGACTACAGTGCAGAATACAGTCAAGACAATAATACAGACAATAGTCAAGACTATAGTCAAGACTATAATACAGACTATAGTCAAGACTATAATACAGACACCTCAAGACTATAATACAGACAAGTCAAAACTATGGCACAGGCTATAGTACAGACTATAGTACAGACAAGTCAAGACTATAGTACAGACAATAGTCAAGACACTATAGTACAGACAATAGTCAAGACTATAGTACATCCTACAGTCAAGACTATAGTACAGCCTACAGTATAGCCTACATTCAAGACTATAACACAGACTATAGTCAAGACTACAGTCAAGACTACAGGTAAGACTATAGTCAAGACTATAGTCAAGACTATAGTCAAGACTATAGCCCAGACTATAGTCAAGACTATAGCACAGACTATAGTCAAGACTATAGCACAGACTATAGTCAAGACTATAGCACAGACTATAGTCAAGACTATAGCACAGACTACAGTCAAGATCGGTCATAAATATTAATATAAATACTCACACAAACATGTATGTATATTAAGCTTTGTAAGCTAAATGTATAAATGAAAGCATACTTTAAGGCGAAAATTTCTAGTTGTCATTAAGATAATGAAAGATATAACTTCGATCTCGTTTATAATTATTTTTAATATTGATCTCAATTTTATATAGAAAATTTAAAGTCTTGATTATTTCATTTTAAAGATTTTTTTTAAAAAACTCAATATAAAAATTGTAAAATTTTTAAAACTAAATTATGTGGCAACTATGATCGTCTAAAATTTTTTTGGAATACTCTGCATATTAATATGCATCATTGATAGTTGTTATTGTTATATCATGTAATACTCTCTACACACACAACATAAAAAAAAAACATTTGTTATTGTAGTTATTTTTGTTTTTATTATTTATCTCTATTGTTGTGATCTATACTCTTCTTATTATTATTTAATTTTTGTTTAGTTTTTTTTATGGTTTGTTTCTTTTTTTTTTATTTTTTTTGTTTTGTCTGCAATAAGACTGTATTTTTTTTTTTTTTTTTTAAATTATTATTATTTTATATCTTCAAGGTGTATGACTCATTCATGATTTGATTACATTATGTCTAATTTTTTTATGTTATCGTTGTTGTTATTTTATTATTGTTATTGCTTTTAAACAAATTTTAAATATTATTGTTTCGATTGGTAAATAAGGGGGAACCCTCTCTGTGAACAGTGTATAAGTATTGTTGTTTGTTAAATTAAAAAATAAATGTTAAATTTTTATTTTGTGATTTATTTATTTACTATTTGCGGTATTAGCAATACATAAATAAATAAAGTAGAAAAGAGAAAAAAAACTCTAAAGTAACAAGTGTTAAAAAAATACAAATAAATAAATTCACAATATGTTTTTTTTATTAAATAAAAAATTTACACTTTTTTTGTTTGTGCGAAAAAAATGAAGTCATCTTTTGGAGCATTGATGTCACAAGTCTTTTTTTGTATTCGTCATTAAGACGCTAAATATTTAAACAAGATTTTTTTTTTAATATTCTTTAATTTAAACACAAAATAAAAAGAAATGGAATTATTTGGCTTAAAAACACATTTCTTGGTTAAATAATTATTAAAAATTTTGCAAATTTTTGGAATATTAAAGAACAAGTTAGATTGGCTGAACATAAAGCAGTAAAAATTAAGATTTTTTTAACATCGGTACACATTTTTGTATATAACTTTATATCTTCTCATCCAAATGAATTAATATTTAATAATAAAGTGCTTAAGAAATCAATCAACTAAAGAGAAAAGAAAAATTTCTTAAAATTCCGACAAATAATTTAGACATAAAAATGTTTACAAGATACTCAAAATTTTGAAAAACAATTGATTTCTTTCTTGGTGTAACATATGAAATAAACAACTAATATAAAATACTTTTTTAAATAGTAGTGATGAAGATAATAAAAATCTCTAAATCTCCATTAAAAACCGACATGATTTTTTATTAAATGAACTTATTTGGCAAACCAACAATTTTTTCCAGTTTAAAATTATTGCAAAAAAATATATATAAATTCGCAAACATTTATAAATATAATAAACTTTCTTTTTATTTCAACAT
>MINK01185933.1:0-17258 GCA_001735545.1 Phormia regina
ATGCATGAGTTTTGCATTTAGTTTTCCGTGAGTAAGAAAATGCTGGAAATGCTTAAAATGTGATGTGAAAAAGCCAAAACAATATAAATATTTTTTTCCCGTAACCAATGTTGTGCAAAAATGCACAAACAATGAAGTTTTCGGAATAATATTTTCTGATTTGATTTACTTAAATAATAAAAAAATTATATGATACAAATTATACCCATAATAACATCTTATAAACTGTAAAGACTATAAGACTAGACCTAAGTAAAAGTTATTGTACATTGTAGTGAAATAAACCAGAGTCTCGGGTGAGAATCGAACCTATAATCCCCATGCAAATCTTTAAGGATGAATAGTTTCGTGGATATTAAAGAAAATATTGTGTAAAAAAAATATTACTTTATTTTATTCTTTAATTTACTTAAAGCATTTCTTTAAAATCTTGTTTACTGGTTTATTAATATTAAAACACTTAACAATTTTTTTTTGTATTTTTAAAAGTGTGTGTATGATTTTTTTTTATTTTTTATTTTTTTATGTAAATTTCTTGTCATTTTTTTTTTTCTTCAAACTTTTTATATTTCGGTGACAGGGAGGCTGGCTGTTGTTGCAGTTGCACTTTATTGTGCCAGGGTTTTTTATTTTTCCTTTATTTTATTGTATTTTAAATGCATAAAACAAATCATTTCTTATGTTCTTTTGTAAGATTGCATCTAACAAAATGTCTACAAAACATTTCCTTTTTATTTAGTTTTTTCTCTTTTTCGTTTTTGTAGTTTTTAAGAAAAATAACAACAACAAACATAAAAGAAAAAAATAAAAAGAACTTTTTTATGTAAATAAAGATGATGACGTGTAAGATGTTGTCAAACAGTGGGTTAAATTGGCAAAATTGAGAAATAAAATTTCTTAAAATCTTTTGTAAAACAAAATTCAAAAAATAAAACATTTGTAATAATTAGAATTAATATACATTTTTATAATAAAATTAATTTTACAAACACTTACAAATGTGTTAGTATTGTTAATATTTTCCCATTTTAATATACATATTTTTCAAGGCCTATTCTTTATCATATTGTTAACTGAAAACCTTAGTTTAATTTTATTTCCCTAGAACACACTGTATCATAACTATTAAGATGTTCGTATGTGTATGTATAAGTATAAACATACATACACTTAAATAAAAATGTAAGTAGTTTCTCTAGCTGCTGTTTATTGTTGTTGTTATTTTTACAGTTTGCAATTGCATATAAAATATAAAATGCATTTTAAGCAATTTCCTCTTACATTTTGTTTTTAAAACTTAACACAATTGTAAAACACATTCATATAGACTCACACACACATAAAAAGAAACTTATTTTTCCTTTTCTACTTACAATTCTACAAACTCATATTCATGCACGTTTAGAATACTTATGCATTTGTATGCAATTGTAAATACAATACAAAATACTTGCAATACAACAAGCTGGTACACTGACATACACATACATACATATATATACAAACATCCTAGCAATCATCATCACTATTCCCTAGAAATATGAAAATGTTGTAAATTTCTATTTATGTGCAAATGCATGAGTTTTGCATTTAGTTTTCCGTGAGTAAGAAAATGCTGGAAATGCTTAAAATAATATATATAAATAAAATAAAAAACGCCAAAAAAAGAAAGCATTTTAAGTAATTTTAAGATTTCTTTTTTTTTACTTTTTATATATAAAAAAAACTGCAATAAGGGAAAAACATTTTCAAGGATACCCAAGAAAACAATACAAATGACAGACAATTTTAGACTTTTGCATTTTTGTTTGTGGTAGAAGGTCAGTTTGTCAAAACGGAAGTATGGGCTAGATTTATATGCAATTTTAAATGAAAAGAGGAAGTACGATGAAAAAATAAAAAAACTATTAAACCTTAAAAAAAATAAACCAAAATTTTTCGAAATATATTTTAGAGCTGTTTTAATGTATTTTATACACTTAAATGTCCGGACACATTTATTATAAAATATTTTTTTTTTAAATAGGTAGCACAATGGGCTAGAAACGATTGAAAAAGTTATCTAAATTAGGGAAAAGTAATAACAGTACAGAAAAAAGTAAAAATCGATTTCAATTACAAAATTGCTAATTTCCGTTAATTTTATTTTATTTCTATATTTTTATAGACATATTTTTCATTTTTCTTTATATTTTTTTAAAAAATAAAAAATATTAAAAAAATTATTTTAAACCAATTAGAAAGTTAATTGTATTAATAAATGATATAATCAAATTCCAATACAAAGTCAATTAATAATTTTATTAAAAAATAATTTGAAATATTTTTTCTGTGAATATTTGTTCTTTTATCATTATTAGAATATATATGAGTTAAATATGCTGCTTATTTCAAGGAAAGGTTATTAATAACGTTTATTTTTTTATTTAGTAGTTAGTAAAAAAAATAATTTTTAGACTCATAAAATTGCATTTTTTTAAATTATAAAATATTTTTAACTGAATGGTAATGTCCGTCGTACCGTCCATATATTTATATCAGGGACAACTGATATAAACATTTTATTATTTACATTTAAGTTTTATGCTGATCGAGGAGTAAAAAGGAAAATATATATTTTTTATTTTTTTTAAGAATTCTAATATTCGTCAATAATGGCACAATAATGATTTTCTTTATTCAATAATTAATTTAAGTTCTTTATTAAATTATATAAAACATAAAAAATCGGTTAAAAATGTTGGACTATATATGGAAAAGACTTGACCAAGATATTAAAAATTTTAAATATCAAATGAAAAATATTAAAGTTCAAAAGTTAATTTTTCAAGAGCTTTGAGGTGATGTAACAAAAATAAAAAATAGAAATCCTCTGGTGTTACAAAAATGTTATATCCTTTTTTTAACGCCCTTGAAGTGGTTGTAGTATTCTTCTTCCAAATTAAAAATACCTACGTAAAATTTTATAAAGTCAGTTACGATTAGTAGTTACGGGTTAATTTCCCAAAATACACCACTATTGGTGGGGAGGCTGCTGTGATGATGTTTGTAACGCCTAAAAGTATTGGTCCAAGATATACCCTAATTAATATGAATCAGCTTAGAATCAAACTCTGAGTTTTGAAACTGGCTGGTTTTGATGTGAAACTTATGTGCAAAGTGTAGGGGTTGCACTTTTGAAGATATCTCACGTATCGTTATTTCGACACAAGGATGTCTATTGAAATTGGTTATGATCAGTCTATTATTTTATCAAGTCTCCATAAAAATGACCTCTCGGAATAAGGATTAATGCTGATAAATACTTATTAATTATAGGACATAATTAAATACAATCTGGCACAGAGAAACTCTATGTAATTATAAATCTGATAGCAAATTTCATAATGATCGGTTCATAATCGGGAATAGCTATCATAGTCGTTTCTTCCGAAAAATAATTTTAACGATTAGAAATATAATTAAAATATTATGTTCAAAACATAGTTTCAACAATAAAATCCCTAATTGTACAAACTAACTTAATTATTATCATTATAAGTATTAATATTGTATAATTACTGTTAAAATTATAAATAACTGAATTATATTATTTACTTATTTAAATATGTAAATTTGAATTATTTTCATCAAATGTAAAATGCAATTTTTTTTTTTTAATTTTGCTATAAATTGCTTTGTATTATGAATTATAATTAATTGCCACTGAACAGTAACTTCAGTGATAGTTCGAAAACACGAAGATTACTAAAAATGAAATAAGTGATTTTCTGGGTTTCTAATTATTATTCTTGAACAGGTAAAACACCATGTTTTTAATAGAAAATCCCAATATACCTTTGAAATCCAAATATTAAAATTTCTAATACTTCATTTATTATAACTCCAAATTACTAATAATTTCTTTGGAAATTTAATGAAGATCAATCCATAATTTATCACAGATCCCGTATAAGTCCCACTTTCGAGAATCCCCCAAAAGTATATTAATTCATAAAAATATTAGTATCAAAGTATTATTCTATATTCGCACTCTTTATTTTGCATTTGGTAAATGTATTGGTCAACAATTGACCACAAATCTGACACAAGATTCCTTCCAGATTTTTAATGCTGATATGGTATATAGTAATATTTAGTCGATATTTACCGACTATATTTGTGTTCTTAATTTTTGTATGATTTTTTGAAAAAAATAATCTATCTATCAGAAAATTTTTCTGAATAAAAAGTATTATTGACAACATATCTGATACAAGACCCCTTTCCGATTTTTTTTTGCTCATACAAAGAGGTGTGGAATATCATATGGTCGGTCTTGAATGACAATATTATTCTTCCTAATTTTTGTAATAGAGCTGAAAAAAAAATATATTTTTTTTTTTTTTATAAATAAAAAGACTTTCAGAAAATTTTCTGAAAGACAAAGTGTAAATAACAATTAATTGAAGAAAAATAAACGTAAAGTTGATCTTATTATTTTTTTTTTTATTTTAAAGGCTTTTTATTGAAAAGAATTACAACGGAAGTGAATGAAAATTTATTTATTTTTTATCAAAAGTTTAGAAATCTTTAGCTTAGAGAGCACCTTTGAAGAAAACAACATAACCTCGCTTGTTAATTTTAATTAATAGGGACACATATTTTTGCCTATTTTTATTCGCTATTCAATTTTATAACAAAAATTTTAATTTCAAAATTAAATTTATCGCCTCCTTTGACACATTTTTTCACAATTTAATATTTAAAATTTAAGCGAACAAATTCGCATAAAGTAAAATTTAAAAACATCTAAAAAAACATACTAAACTCAATAATTTACTTTTCTATCTCTTAGTTAAATATATATACATTACAGTGGCGCCAAAATGAAAAGTGTCGATGTTTGAAGTTCAAATAAAAATATTATTTATTCTAAGTCATCATTTCTCATAACATAGTTAGTGGCATAACAAAAAATTTATGACCAGATCCTAATAAATTCAAAATGTTGAAATTTTTCACGAAAATTTTTGAAACTTGATTTTTGCACAAATAAATAAATATTAAAAGCAATTAAACCAAAGTAATAAAATATAGTCCTCTAGCAGTTGTATCGAATACCGTTTTTTCAAATTTTTAATTTTCAAACTTTGATAAAAATGTTATAAGAATTTTTCAAAACATTATTTCAATCATATACAAATGTTTTTATGTAAGAATATTTTGTATTTTTATAAGCTTTTCATTGATATATAACACTTTGTACTTTTATTAACAAGCAAGTAAGTTTAAGTGAAGTAGTTTACCTTATACCCGTTAAGTAACACTCAGAGAGTGGTTTTGTTTATGTGATTAAAAATTACTATTTACTCTCTGTGAATAAAAAATAGTAAACAAGGACACTCCTTATTTCGCTTAAACTTAATTTATTTTGATGCTTGTTTAAATTATTATATATAAATAGAAAGCTTATAAAAGTTTTGATCCTATTGTTTAAATTCCAATTCCCAAAATTTTGTTATGTTATTAATTACGCTCCCTTAAGTCCTTTCTTTCTCCATTTGGATCCAATTTACAAAAGGATAATGTCAGGACCAAAATGTTCATTTGAGCTGGGAACATCGATAGCTTAGTTTTATCCATACAAACGGTGCCCCCTAATATACATACGATTAAATTTATCTCCTATTTTTTTTATTTTTTTATTAAACTATAGAGAATCATTGTCTACTATTACGATAACTACTAAATATATACAATTATAAAACACATATTGGCTGGCATATAAATAAACAATAAACCATAACCTGTGGTGTTAATGTGCCAATAATTAAACTAAATTTAATAAAATATAAAATTATAATAACGATAAATGCTATTTATGGCATTACAACGATAACATACTATTGTTTTTTAGCTTTTATTTTTTGTGCTAATATGTTCAAATTTACCTTAGGGAAATGTACATAATAAATAGAAAATTTTCTATATTATAATAACAAATGATAAAATATAAACATTTTCGTAATTACCTAACAGTTGCAGTAGATTCATTATAAAAAATATATGATAACAACGACAAATTTATAGTTGCAATATATTTATAAATAATTTTAATAATTTGTGAAAATCGATAAACATGAAAATTTATTAAATAAAACGTAATTGAGTTTCTTTTTTTTAATTAAATTTAAAATTATAATAAAATAAATTTAGATTTTTTATAACCTAAAGGCTATTGATAATATGAGTTCAAATGAAAGAGAAATGAAGATTGGCTTTACATAGATTAACACCTGTTTAATGGCCAGAAACTATAAAAAGGAAAATTTTTAATTAAAAATATTAGGGGACAATAAAACATTATATTTTTAACTGCAGATGTAGATTTTAAGTAAATTAAAATTTATTTAAAATCAATTAAAAAGGCAATCGGATTTAACATCTACGATTTCAATCGAATTCGCTACATGCATAGACCATGAATATCTATTTAACTAATAATAACTTCTTAAATATACATGGTAGATCTTTAGTTGTTGTTGCATATTATAGACAAGGATATCATCTTCATAACGATATATACATAGTTTTTTACATCAAAAGTTCAAAGAACAAAGTTGGAGATAAAATAATTAAAACAATTATCTCAAAAATCGATATTTTTGAAATTCTTAAAAATTATATATGGTTGAAATAAATTTTTTCCATATGTATATACAACTAAATATAACTCAAGTTGGAGTTATATTTAGTTTAGGAGTTATGGACAAAAACAAATACCAATTATTAATAACTCCTAAGCTATAAAAAATAAAAAGTTAATTTTAGTGTAGTTTTAAAAACAAGAAAGTTACCCTAAAAATGATATATACTATAGATCGAATGTTCAAAGGTCAAAATAAAACTTTCAAGAAATAAGCCATTATATCTCCAAAGTCGATATCTTAAAAATGCTAAAAAAAAGTATATAATATTAATATAACTGTACTTTATGCTTGTGCAAAATTTCATGTTGGACATTTATTTAGTTCAGAAGTTATGTAACAAATATGAACTTAAATCAAATTTTGTATATAAAATTTTAATTTATTGTTTTAAAGTGTTCATAATAAAATAATTTTTGTAATTATTTTAAATTTGACATACGAAAAATGTCCCTTTTTCTGTGTTTTATTTCATAACTCCTAAACCAATAAAGGCTTCAACTTGAAATTTGGCACAAAAATATTGAAGGTTTTCATTATCAATATGTGTATTTTTTAGGGACTTTAAAATACCGTTTTTTTAGATATTAAGCTTTAGTCTTTATATTATCAATTTTGACCTTTGAACTTTCGAAGTATATAAATATTTCACTTGTTCTTTTAGAGTCCTTGTGTTTTTCTATTAAATGAAATAAAAATAAGAATTGTACAATGTATACTTTAGAAGTTATGAGTAATAAATTGTGATTACTTTTAGAAAAAATTCAACAGCTTTCTGTTTTTTGAAACGTCACATTTTTGGAGCAGGAGGTTTCTTTACTAAGAAAAATTTTGATTTAAGTAACATTTGCAATACTTAATATCTGTAGCGAATTTCATTGAAATCGAGTTTGAGTTATATGCATTTGAAATTTCATAAAATTTAATTTTGCAAGATTTTGATAAACATAATAATAAGTTGAATAACAAAATAAAGTAAAATTTTATAATTCTAAAACTGCATCTTTTCACTTAATAATAAATAAAAAGAAGTTGATCATTAAAATATTAATATCACCTTTCTCCACATTCAGCCAGCCGCATTTTCAATTCCTTTTAGTTTAACAATTCCGTTTTTTTTGGATATAACATATAACTTTATTTTCGCTGGGTTGTTGCGTGCATAACTGAGTATTTTGTTTTTGGTGTATTTGTGTATATGTGTGTATGTGCTTAGTTGTCTATTTGAATCGTGTACAAATTTCAATCAACTCATTGTCAATCAATTTGATTTGCAATATTTTATAATTTATTTACTTTTTTCAGGTCTTTCTTATTTTCTTTATTCGTTTTTTTTTTAATTTGTTTGATAATACTTTGTGCGATCAATTGATCTTGCTGTCAATCATAATTATGCTGGTTTGTTTGCTGTTTGTTGTTGTTGCTGCTGCTGCAGCCTATTGTCATTTGACATTTGCGGTGATTTTGAAGACAAGTAAAATTAAACAAACAAAACAAGGCAGGGTTTTTGTATTTAGTCAAAGTCTATATGAATGAATGAATNNAGTGAACAATAACATCCTAACTTTAGTTATTGGAAAGTTATAATAACGGCCCTAAGTCTTTTTTCCGCTAAAAATTCATTTATTTTAACTTTTTTGGAAGTAATTATATAATTTCCACAAAAGTCTAAAAAAAGTTTATTCTACTTTGAAGTGAAGTGGAAGCTCCAAATAAATAAAAAATAAATAAATTTGCTACCACTGTGCAAAGTGTTAACACTCACTTTGCACGTTTACCATCCCTAGAGGGAAAGGAACTAACACAAAACGTATCACGGATTTGGTCCAAAGTGCCTGGAACCGGTCTTAGTTCAAACACTTTGTAAGAGATGGTCCTGTCCCTTTAACATGGCATTGGACTAGGAGGGAGAAATTCATCTTTTTTAATTAGTTTTGGGACAGGTCCCAGAACTAACACGAAAGGGCGCATTCAATATTAATAAATATAAAACAATTTTGTAAAAATAAATAGGAAATTGTTTTATTCTTGTATATTTTTTATTTTTTAAATATTTACTATTAATTTTTTTTGTTTAAGTCGATGTCGGCACCCCGACTCGAACCCAGGTTATCTCATGTTTTATAGTCTTACACACTTATCACTCAGTTATTAGCACTCACTGGTTCTCATCTGGAGCTTTGATAACTGTTAGTTGTCAATTGGTACTTAACATAAACTTTAGTGGCTGTTAGGTGTCAATTGGTACCCAACTGGTACTGAGGGATCGGTACTATTGCACCAATTGCAATATCGATTTTAGCCATAGATTATTGACATAGATATGAAGCTTAAAAAGAACTCAATTGAAAACGAGAGAAGAATATTACATCGATACTAAGATTCACATGTATTTATGCACTTTTTGGTGATTCCCCAAGTCGGGTCTTATATGGGAGCTATGGTCAATTATGGACTGATCTTCATGAAATTTTGCAGGTTCACTTACACTTATATAAATGTTATATGTGTCGAATATTAAATTAGTATTAACACTTTTAAGGGATTTATGCACGTTTAAGTGATTTCCGAAAGAGGGTTTATATGGGAGCTATGGCCAATTNNGTCTAGTTTTCCAACAAAATAATTGCACGTGTTTGCAAAAAAAAAAAAGAAGAAGAAGAAATCGCTTTTTTAATCAAAACTTTAAAGCCATTGAAATGAGTAGGTGTTGTAGTCAGTTGCTTTACAATACAATTTGCGGCTGTCATTTCTAAACAAACACAAAGTATATTTTTTTATTATATAGTTAGAAAAATAAGTGCGTAGTGTTTTTTTTTTTTTAATATTTTAAAACAAACTAGTTTAAAAACCAACGATCGATCGATCGATCCATCCAATCATACAGTATATCATATAATATAGTATTATATCATATAATATAGTGTAGTATGTTCCCATTACTTCAATACAATAGTACTGTGAATGAATAAATAAAAGAATGGCTTTATATTGGGTATATGAGTGTGTATTGGTTTATTTACATCCAACACTCCTTGATAAATGTCAAACATAATAATCATACAACATTGATTACAATAATACCCATACATACGTTCATACTATTCGTTCATATAACTGAAATCGAATTTAAATTAATTTAATTTGTACATATTTCATACTTCATCCATAAGCATTTGTGGACAAAAAAAAAAAAAAACTAAATCTTTTATGAATATTTACTCTCATTTACTTCAGACCTATTACAAGTTTCTTCCAAGTTTGCCCTCTAATATGCAAATATGAAGAGAAAAAATATATCGAATAATTCTACGACGAAATATAAACTAATCGCGATCGTATGAGCATTAAAAGTATGTATTCATGTATTCAAATTTAAAATCAATTAACCCAAGATTTTATATTAAACCCTAATTTTAACTAGTGGAAACTTGATGTTATAAATGTCATATATGAGTATTAATTTTATAAATAAAAATAGAGTCAATGAAAAAAGTGTTTTATAAACTTAGTAATTATTAATATTAACATAATATATTCGACTGATACTGACTGAGAAACCCTTGCCTCAGAACAGTATTTCCCTGAGAAATTTGGTTTGACATAGATATATTTTAGAATATTTTCTTCAATTTAAACTTTAAGAATAATTTGAACATAATTATTTGGCACTCTCAGTAATAAGGAATATATATCATTAGTTTTAGCGACATTTTAAAATCCATATTTTCTTAATTTATAATTTATTGTTTGCTGGGTTATTCCAACATACATATCTCCCTAAGTGTTTGCATTTAATTAAGCAGTAAACAGCTTGAAAATTATTGCCTTCAAATGGTTTATGATTTTCTCGACTCATTTTCAACTTTTCAAAACATATTTGCATGTCACTTCGTTTGTAGCAAAAAAAAAACAAAATAAAATTAATATGAGTTTAATAGAAAAAAATTTTAAATTGTTGATACTTATAGCTATATACATATATATATTTTTTTCTTTTCATTTAATCATAATAAAGTCTTTGTTTATTATCTTCAATTTTATAATTGAGGAGGCTTTTCTTTGCCAAACAAACGCCTAATATCAATAATATCAAATTATATTAGTTTTTTTTTCGCTCTTTCAGATTGTATTTAGTTTGGTATATAAATGATCATTATCATAGTCGTGATGATTGTTAACAGAGAGTCTTAAATTTGTTAAAAGAAGAGCTTAGAAAAAAGTTCATACATATCGAAAAAAAATTAGAATTAGAATTAAGTCACTGCTTTTAATTATATTTAAATTTTTTTTTTTAATTTTCATAGATGCCTTCGAGCTCCGAATAGGAAGGACCTTAAATCAATAAAAATAAAATAAATTTTATTTTATAACATTTATTTTATTTATAAAAATAGTTTTAAATTAAAGCTTACAAAAGTTTAAGTTTCTCTGTTTCTCTGTTTTTAAATTATGTTGTTCTATGTGTAAAATACTTTTATAAACTCCACGTTCTGTCGTTGTTTTTTACGTCTTATTTACAGTTTAAAAGCCTGCAGCAAAATTTTTAGAATGGAGCTTAATTGGTTGATCAATTTAGTTACACATTTGCATTTAATAAAATTTTTTAATAAAAAAAAAAAGAAACATATTCAATTGAGACTCATGTGTGTGGTCTTAGTTTATTATTTATGACTTTTTCTTTGTTCGTATTATTAGCAAAATTTATAAAATAATTAATTAAGTTTTTTTTTTCCTAAAAAAATATAGTAATAAAGAATTATAACATGTTATTTACATATCGGCTTTTTTATAGATTTTTTAAAAATAGTAAACTAAATTAAAATGTTTGGTGTGTGTATAAAAAATTAAAAAAAAAAATAATTAATTATTTTAATAAATTAATAAATAAATAAAAATTAAATTTCAGTGCATTTAAAAAAAAAACATACTTAATACAACTTTTATGAATATAATTCAAAATGAAAATAAATAAAATTCGAGAATTCTATCGACGAATTTTTAAACAATAATAAAATACCAACATATATCATGTATCGATGTTCTATGGAATTTTATTTTACATTTTGAATATCTTAGTATGCATTTGCGCTCACTTCAATTCATGAATAAAAAAAATGAAAATTGAGTTTTTCAATAATTCAGATTTAATGTACATGACCCAACGTCCAAACGGTTGAAGCTATAGACACGAAATTTGAAACGTAGGTAGATCTCCCTCCATATAGAATTTTTTTGGGAGTAAAAAAGGCTAAAAACGGGTTAAATCGGTAACCTTATAACTCGCAAAGTAATAATAATAATACAATAAAGTTGAATAGCTGTCATTATTTATTTTAAAAACAATTGGACAGGTGTGTGGTACTTTTTTGAAAATCAGCCGTTTTGGGGAGAAAACGGGTAAAAATTGTATTTTGGTACTTTTTTGGCACCATATGTATCTTTGAAACTCATCAACATACAGATTAAATTTATGTCGTATTCATAACTTATCAAAAAATGAGAAATACAAATTTGTTACTTTTTAGAAATTCAAACATTTATATTTTTTGTACTTTTTTCATAAAACATTTTTTTATACTTATTGAAATATTCATATGAGAATTTTAATATGGGATACTATTACAATTTAGAGATTTATTGAAGTACAATTTTTGATACTTCGATGAGTGAGAAATGTACCAAAAAAGGGGTAAAGGCGGGAAATTACATTTCATTCAAACTTAATAATGAATTTTCAATTACATTAAATATAAGATTAAGTAAATGTAATGTGGAATTTGTGGTACTTAAAGATATATGGTCCTATGAGTAAGAAGGCAAGAGGAGAGACTTTTTGGTACTTTTTGTTCCTCCAATTGTATCTTTTGAATTTTCTGTAATATTTAACCTAGAAACATGAAATTAAATACGCATGGTCCAATGATGGAAAGAATTCCCAAGGAGGGACTTTTTCGTTCTTCTAATGGTACTTTTTGAAATTTCTATAATGATGAATTTAGAAACATGAAATTTACGATATGTGGTCCTTAGTTATTGAGAATTCATAATAGGGGACATTGTCGTAATTTTTTGTTATTTAAATGGTTCTTTTTGAATTTTCTAAAATTATGAACCTAGAAATATGAAATTAGGATTATGTGGTCCTAAGTGAATGAGAATCCATAACAGTGGACTTTGTGGTACTTTTGTACTTTTTCGTTCATATGATGGTTTATTATATTTTTAAAGAAATTCGAAGTCAGTGAATAAATGTCAAAACGGATTCCATGTCATGTTGAAACATCCCTTACTTTAGAATAATTTTTCATCAAAAAAATTAATTTTAATTTATATTATTATTATTCAATAAAAGACACGCAACGCCGGGTCAATCAAGAATAAAAAAGTAGAATTTTTGAAAATTTTATAATTTTTTTGAAAAATAAAAGTTTTCTTTTTGTTTTTTTTTTTTATTCAGATAATCGACTTAATATATCTATAACTGTTAACTGTATGGAGAAATTACTTTGTACCTCAAAATCAGTATTTCTATTCTACAAATTAATTAAAAATTGAATTTTATAATAAATCAATTTATTTATTATTTTTTATTATGATATTCATGAGTCTTTTTAATTATTTCTATTAATTCTTTCAATTAAAATTTATTTATTTGTTATGAAAAGAATACATCTCTAACTATTGTGTTTTATACTTTTAACCAAATTTAAACATTGCCCAAGAATTCTTCTTAAGATCTTTTTTTTTCAGTAAAACGCCATGTTTTATAGCTCAGTGTATTCTTTATACTTTTTCCATAAAAAAAAACTTAAATTAAAATTCACTTTACGAAATTCACATGTAAATTTATTTATTTCTTAATTTATCATGCATGAATGATACAGTTCAATTGAATTCAACGGATATCGATTACAATATCTGTTTTTATCTTATTATTATTAATATTAAACAATAGCTTTAGAAAAAAATAATAATAATAAATAATTATTGAAAAAAAAAACTATAAAATATACAAACAACTTTAATAAACATGTTGCTTATTTTTTATTCGTAAGGCAAAAAAAAAACAAAAAACAAAATAATCACAAATGTGAGAGAGACTTCTTATATAAAATTTCAATTAAGGTGTGAAAATAATAAAATAATAATAATAATGGATAAAATAAAACAACAACAAAAACTTTATTGACATATTTCAATTGCATTGTAATAAGAGTCGTGTAACATTGCGGTTTTTTTTTCTGTCTTATTGAAATAAAATTTACTTAAATTCAATAAGTTTTTAACAGAGGGGGAAATAATTACAATAAAAACAAAATAATAAAAAAAAAATGGCAAAAATAGGGCTTCTTAATTAAAAGATTGTAGAGTAAAGATTTTAAAATAATCAATCTTTAGATTGAATTTAAATTAAGGAAGGAGTACAATGAAAACGTATAAAGTTTTAAAGCTCAAATATTATTATTATTATTTTAATATATTTTTATAAAAATTAAATAATAAAAACGGTTTGAAATTAAAACTGTTTTACAGTCACTTCTAGTTAACTGAGATCATGCCTTAAACAATTATTTATGTCTGTCGTTATGTCTGCCTGTTTGCTTATAAACCATAAGTTTATCATAGACTATACCACCTAAAACCATACATGGTGTTTGTTTTATTTTTTTTTACCTCATTATGGTCATAACTAAAGGTGTTTTTGTCTTTACCATAAAAATAATTTCAAAATAAAATCGTAACAAATCAGACCACACTTTAAACACTCAGGCAAAGAAAGAAATCCCCAACAGTAATATGCAACATAAATACATATTCCAATATCTACCGTAAGTACGTGCATAGATACGTACATTTACAACAGCAACATCAACAAAATTTAGTTGTGTTGCATTTATTCATGCATTACAAACATCTGCAAACATATAAAAAAAATGTATTATATGTCATCGTCGTCAGCATATATTCTCCTCAATTTACAAGTGACATCTTCTTTAAGAAGAAAGAAATCATCATTAAGGCTGCAACATCATCTATTTTCAACACTTTCCTCTAAACAATAGCAAACTATTGTTGTTACATTTGTTGCAGCTAAAAAATGTCAGACATTTATAATATTTTATGTTAATATTTTTATAAAATTGATTATGGTGACAAAAACCATTTACGGTCATTAACGTGTAGTTCTTTAGTTCACGTTCAGTTATTGTCCGGAGACGTGTTGCTGCAACGCTGTGTAACTAACTGTCTGACTGACTAACTGACCACAGTTAAGTGTAAGCTCTTTGGAAAATAACTGCTATTCATTGAATCTATGTATGTGTAACTTGTCTCGAAGTGTTGTTTGATTTCTTTTTTCCGATTGTCTTACTTAAAATGGTTGAGAATATTCATTTTTAGATTTCGTTTCCTTTGAAATGTTTGATGAAACATAATAATTATGGTGTGTGTTTTATTGCAATAGTTATTTGGTTTTATTTTATTCATTTATTGGGACTTGGTAACAGTGTCAGTTAAGAAAAAGAAAAATAATTTGGTTTAACTATTATTGGCATAGATTTTTTAAAGAGACTTTTTTACCCTATAACTTCTTTGGTGAATTAAATGCCCGATTTAGAGAATTGAATTTTTATTATACCATAGGTGTTTGGGGTATTATGTGTTTGTGCAAATATTGTAACGCAGAGAAAAACATTTCCTACACCCACCTTAAGGTATACCGTTCGACTCAGAATCACTTTTTGAGTCGATTTAACGATGTCCGTCCGTCCGTCCGTCTGGTTGGCTGGCTGGCTGGCTGTCCATGTAAAGCTTGTGCGCAAAGTACACACTTTTTTAGCACAAGGACGAAGCCATGATGGGCCTATTATTTCACCATACAAATGTTCTCCCGGAATTGTGTTTTAACACTCATAAATATTTTAAAAATTGAAATATTTTAATGAAATTTAACACAAATAAGTTTTATGGAAGCATAAATCCATGTGCCAAATTTCATAAAGATCGGTCCATGATTTACCATAGCTCCCATATAAAACACAATTTCGGGAATCACCAAAAAGTGTAAAATACATGTGAATCTTAGTATCGACGTAATTTTCTATAGTAGTATGTTTTATTTTCCACTTAATACAAGTATAAGTCCATAATTGGCTCCTTCCCGAATTTTGGTATACATAGGCAATGGTGTAGGTTATCATATGGTCGGTCTGTACCGACTAAACCTTCTTCTCTCGTTATTATTTTTAAGTTTTGAAGATATGGAGACTCAAAGCGTGGTACCTTTGATATAGAAATTGTTCAATCTCTTAACAAATTACTATTCATTAACTGATTTCTAAGAAATCTTTGTTAATTTAACAAGATAGTTTCCAATATTTAAACCCAACATGTAATTGGTAAAAGCACAAAACTATTAATCAAATAACAGAAATTTGAAAGCGATAAATTGAGTACAAAAACAAACAATTTTGTAAACAAGAAAAAAAAATTAAAATTAACATACAAATGGACGGAACGGTGGGCATTAGAATTCTACTAAATAAACATAAAAATTCTTAAAATATATTCTTACTACTCTTCGATAAATAGTAATGTCAAATCTAAATACTAAATTTTCATGTCAATTTTTCCTAAAGTATTTTGTATTTAATGTCTTTATAATTCTACCTACATATAAACGCATGTGAGAACATTCATTGTGCTCAACTTAAATTGCAATTAAATAAAATTACAATTTGTCATGCCATAAATCTCTATTATATTCACTATGGAAAAAGTTTAAAACCATACGTTTTAACATGTTTGGAGAAATTTGGCGAAATATAACATTTTTAAAAACCTGTCCAACCCCTCATTGTTTAATCTTTTTTGAAATCAAAAAAAAAGAACATCCCTTTTGCTATAACAAACATTATACAAAAATTTAACTGGACTTGAACAAATCTGAGCAAATAAACTTTAAATTGTGAACTTTAGTACACGCATAAACACTACTGCTATATCGATGACAGGTTCAAGGTTTTTTTTATTTCTACTTTTTGACAGTTGACTGCACCAACAAACAAAGTTTAAATTACAAATCGCCTTTAAGTCTGCAGTTTTTTTAAGATATTTTCTTTATTTGGTGATTTTTATTATTTTTATTTTTTTATTTTTTTCAAAAGAGTGTGAAATTGAAATCCCTGATAAAAAATACACAACATTATTTTCTTATGCCAATTCAATATTTTCATTGTCCTTATCATCATCATTGTCATGGTTGTTGTTTGGTTGGTGAGGGGAGGGGAGGGTGTGAGAAGGTGGTGTAAACACGTGTTCAATTGTTGCTAAAAGAAAAATTGCCCTCTTTAGAGTTTTTGTTCTCTTCATGATACGAACATAAAGTTTATTTTTTTTATCCAATATTGTTGTAATTTGTTAAGCTTTAAATCATTGTCGTTGATGTTTTTTTTAGCTTTTAAATTGATTTGTTCGAATTTTTCCAACGATTAAATTTATTTCTTTTTTCACTTTATCGCCTCAACTTACACTTGTAGAAACAGTGTGGATAATTAGACTATTTTT
>MINK01185976.1:0-10715 GCA_001735545.1 Phormia regina
AACCGGGGACCTTTAGATCTTCAGTCTAACGCTCTCCCAACTGAGCTATTTCGGCATATGGTTGCCATATTTTAAGAAATTAAATACTTGCTTCTTTTTCCGATCTAGAATTAAAAAAAACATTTTCTGAATCCTCTACTAACCTGTCTCGAACCCGCAGATAGATTTTTTTTTCATCCTGCATGAACATTTTTCAATCGGATCTTAAATTCATTATTTTGGGCGAACACATAAATCTTTTAATTTTTTACTAAAATTCTCCCCGATTTGCTTTGGTTATTTATTTCTTTATTGCAAACACCTTAAATGCAGAGCCTACCAGATATATGCACTGACAATTTAGATTTTAAACCGTAAAATCCAACCATTAGTAGAACTTTAATTTCTTTGCATCTTTGTATAACTTTTAAAAGCATACAGCTTTTAAAAAGTAGCATTTCTGCCGAAACCCGGGATTGAACCGGGGACCTTTAGATCTTCAGTCTAACGCTCTCCCAACTGAGCTATTTCGGCACTGAGATTCATCAATAACAGTGAGCAATAATCTTCTAATGAAAAGAACTTTAAAAATTATCTATGATTATATTTACTCATTATTATTATTACGTTTATACGCACCATTTACTCATTAAAAAATTTCATTTGTTAGTTACTAACTCTCGAAAACTAATCGTGATATGTGAAGCTAATTGCAAATAAAATGTACAGCGTTGCCACTTCTTTTTACGTTCCATCCATCATCCATCGAAATAGTTTGATTTTCCCCATGTGGCACGACAAATAATGAAATCTGCGTATAAACATGAATTATTTATTTGCAATAATTGCACGTATAAACGTAATATAGGTGTGCCAAATGAAATCTTCGAATCTCTGCAATGCTATTCACATGGTTATGATTTTTTCAGAATTAAAATATGCTTTTACAAAGAAATAAATATTTTATATTAAAAAAATAAAAATAAATAAAATAAAAGTAAATTTCATGCCGAAACCCGGGATTGAACCGGGGACCTTTAGATCTTCAGTCTAACGCTCTCCCAACTGAGCTATTTCGGCCGTTGAGATTTGCCGTTAAATAATATGGTATATAAACTACATTATAATTTATATTCCTTTAAAAATGCATATTAAGGTTCAAAAAGGTCGTAAGGTTATTGATTAAACTTGCGATTAAAAACTGCAACTACATGCAATTATTCACATTATATGTGAATTTTTTGTTAAAAAGTATGTTATTTGCCGAAACCCGGGATTGAACCGGGGACCTTTAGATCTTCAGTCTAACGCTCTCCCAACTGAGCTATTTCGGCATATATCTCTATTCCTGTTGGTCGAATTATGGATAAAGTATTCAAATGGATATGTAGAAAATTTCGGAAATATGAGATTATTTTAAGAATTTTTAATGTGCATAAAACATTATTTTTGATTCTTCATAATAATAAACCTTTATGGTTCGTTGAAAAAACTCTTTTAACGATAACATGAAGGTGTCATTTATGATGGTATTTCTTACAAAACACAAATACCATCAGAACATTCTTTGCTCACAAATTCTAATCATTAGTTTACATATAAACAGAATAACAACATTTATACTTTATAGTTTTGTAATTAGTTATTCTGGTTATTTGAACTTACTTCAAGGAAGTAAAAAACTTAAAGGATCAATTATAAAAAAAAATGAAAAAAAATCTTTTCCAAATCAATAAAACTTCAATTAATATCTGCTCTATTACAAGAATTCCAACTTGTTTATTTTAATCTTAAAGCGGAAAAATAAACAAACAGAAATAACACGGGAACATTTAAATTCATTCAAAATGAGACCGAGAAAATGCCAGCAAATACATTTTGTGTTTTGTGGTCAACTTGTATTCATATTTACTGCATCAATGCAGTCACTCAGCATCGTCAGTGAAGAAGCAGAAGTGGAAGATATAATACCCAGTCCCATAATCGAACAGAATGAATGTGGTCAAAATCTTAATGTAGACAGACAGACAGACAGACAGAAAAGAAAAACAAACCATCTAGCAAACAAATCTCTTGAACAGAATTGAACAGCACAAATACTTGAATAATTACAATAACAAAAACTTCAGGGAACAAAAAAATAAAAATATATATAAAATTAAATAAATATATAAAAAAAAATATGTACAAAAAAATCAAACTTTAACTCAAGCAAATGAAAAACCAGAAATGAAGCTACAATACTTGTAGAGTAGATATCTATGTGCATTATACGAGGACTGGATACTATAGAGCAAAGATATAATAATTGTACTTTTTTAAGGTACTACTTAGTACTATTTAAGTGGATATATTCGATTGAAATTCTCTAATTGAAGTTTTGTTAAAATGTTGGTCCAAAAGAAATTTTGAAGGGTGACTTCACATACTTAGTAGTAAATAATTTATTAGCCATTACTACGTTTATACGCACGATTATATGGAAAATTATCCTCACAACTCACCATAAGTGTTCATGAACTATTAACTCACAACTATTTCCTTTTTTGGAAATAATTCTGTAACTTGTGAGCGGTTGGAGATATCAGCTCTAATATGAAGCATCACATCTCTTTAGCGAGTCACGGTGGTCGAGGTTAGACTTTTAAAAGTGATCGCATCTGCTATATCTTTATTTAAAAAATTCGACAACGATCATGTAGAAATAATTAATATAACAGTAGTCACTATAAATCTAGGAAAAAGTTGTCTACATGTGCATGTTTTTAATGAAATCTTAACCTCATTTTGGATCTATTATTTGTATACCCACCTTAAATAATGTCGTTCGACTCAGAACCACTTTCTGTGTCGATTTAAAAAAAAAAATATAAAATTTTAACAAGGGCGAAGCCTATTGAATTTCGTCATGATCGACCCAATATTTTAAGTGGACCCCTTACAAATGTACACCAGGAATAGAGTTTTAATACTACCCTAAAAATTGAAATTTAACTCAAATTAGTTTTATATAAACACAAATCTGTATACCAAATTTCGTGAAGATCAGTCTATAATTAACCATAGCTCCTATATGAACCCCTCTTTCGAAAACACAATAAAGAGCATAAATCCCATAAAAATATTAGTATCAACTTAATATTCGACACAATAATATTTTTATAATTAACATAACATTTTTATAAGTGTACAATTTAATAAAGATCGGTCCATAATTAACTAAAGCTCCCATATAAGACCCACTCGAAAGTTCATAAATACATGTCAATCTCAGGATCGACATGTCAGTCTGAGTATATTTTGTATAAGTATTTTTAATTTTACACTTAACACAAGTATAGATTGTCCCCTTCCCGAATTTTGTTTCACAAGCGCAATGGTGTAGGGTAGCATATGGTGATGCCTTACTTTGAGTCTCAAATTTCTTGAAAATATAGACTTAACAAAGCAAGTTCTGAGGCGCTTTGGTTTGCAGCTAACCCCTAGTCCTATGGAGATATATCTAGACTTGGAAAATTTTCGAATATTTAAAAAAAAAGTCAAATGTCATGGTGATGTTAAAAAGAAATTATATTGAATGAATATTCTCACACTTGGGTTAAAAACACCAAAACTTTTTTCTCAGCCACGGCTTCTTCATCAGCTGGGTAATCATTTTAATGAAAGTATAAATTTTTGAAAAAAGTTTTCCCGGAATGTGATTTTGGGCATTTTGGTATTATTAAGAACGAATTATTAAAAAGTCATTGTGGCTCCACTATATGGTGCATGGAAAATATATCGGGCATATGATAGAAAACGAATCTGAAAACGTATCGACATTAAATATTTTTTCCGATTTCCTATTGCTTTTCTCGGAATATTTTCCAAGAGATGAATTATTTTTAAAAATTTTAACCACCAACATTTTGTTTTACCCGAAATAATTATAAAAATGTACCATTTACTTCTCAAAAAGTACTCTTTTTAGTATGTCTGGCAAAATTTATAGTTTTTAATCTTACATCCCTACCATATATATATATATATATGTCTATATACATATATATACCATGAACAAACAGAATTGATATGAACTACAAATATATATGTATATGACTATAGAGCTGTGTAAAATGATCTTCTCGTTTGTTTAGTAGTCAGTTGTAACTAAATGAACGAATGGATAGATCTGAGTTGTGGTAGTAGAGGAACAAAAACTTACACTAAACAGCAACGGCAACAATAACAACAACAACCACAAATGCAGTAACAACAACTAAATAAAACAAAACACACAAGATAAAGTTAAAACTGAATGTTTGTTTGGTAAGACTCGTACTACCGTGATCACGGTTTGTGGCTGCTTAAAAGCTGTTGTTTTTCTGCTGCTTAGATAGACTACTAATAAACGCTGTCTCAGCTGCTGTTGTTATAGCGCTGCTGCTGCTGCTTTTGTTGTTAATGTTTCTGTAGATGATGATGATGATGTTTGATGGTGCTATACGGTCATTGCCCTCTTGTGACGTCACCGGTTCAATGGCAAATTGTGACCCAGATTGTCTGAGCTGCACGATTCAGTGATTGTTGTTTTTATTTTTATTTATTTCGTTTGTTTTTTTTTATTTTTATTTTATTTCATTTTGTTAACAAAAGTAGTCAACAAATACATTTAAACGAGAGATCATTAAGTAAAAGAGAGTTTTGTTAACATTTAAGAGTTTATTTTTTTATTTATCATAAAGAGTAAACATATGAATATAACTTGGTTTAAACCGGCTTAAATGCTCTTAAATATTTATGTTTGAATTCTTAACAATTGATGTCTTGTTTATAAATTTCCCTGGCTTAAATCCCTTTTGTTTGGAGTGGGGTCGGAATTTTACTTAAATATTTATATCGAATCCCACTCTAAGCTAAACTGTCAGTATGTTTATTTCTTTTTGTTTTGTTCTTTAACAATGAATATGATGATGCGGTGCTTTTTTTTTGCTTCTTTTGGCTTCTTTTTTTTTTTGGCCTAGCCCAGCCTGACATGGTCTGGCTTAGCTTGTCTTCTAGTCTTTATTTAATTATTATTACATTGTTGCCATAGTTGGTGACTGACTATAAATTGCTCATAAACTGGCTAATGAACTTCTAATGGACTTGTATACTTCTCACTGTGATATGTTGACCAAATTTAGTTTTATTGTGTTTTGGCTTTTTTCTTTAATATTTATGTTGCTTTTTTATAGTATTCAATGCTTTTTGTGTTGATTATGATTTGTGATTTTATATTATTGTTATTATTTTGTTCTTTTGATTTATGTTTAATAATCATTTATTTGGTCATGGTTACAATTTGTTTTTTTCCAGTTTTTGCTGGTAATTTATTTAGATGAGTTTATTTTATCTCAACACGGTTAATTAGTTTAATAATATTTTGGTTTTATTCAAATAATTTTAATGGGTAATTTAATTATTATAGAGGAAAGATTTTAAATAATTTTTGCTGATTTAAGAAGAGATTTTTTTTTTGAGAAAACATATAAGTAATAAATCCATTGTGAATGGAAGACCTTTTATGATATATATTGCATCAAGACCTTACGAAAAAAGAACAGTTTCACTACTTCAAAAGTAAAACCAAGTGCATATTTTCAACTATTTTGGAAACTCCTAAAAATTATTTCCAAAAAAGTGAAAATGAATTAAAATTTAGCGAGAAGTAAATTAAAATTATAAAGTATTTTTATTATCTTTTAATAAGGCTGAAATGGAATTTTTGTTAAAACAATTTTATAAACGTATTTTTAAGAGAACTACTTCGAAAGCAAGGAACAAGAAATATAAAAGAGTAGGATATTATTGACAATCATGGGTTAAAAAAAGAACTTCTGCAGATCTTTTGTACCACTAAGTACTTCTTTCAAATGACAACTTAATGCTAAATTCAAGACTTTTTAAGCTCTTTTCAGTTTTGTTTTTGCTGGGAATAACCATTTGCACATACACATATCTAGTCATCTTAGTTCAAAATAATAAAACTGCATTATTTACATTCGGGTCATTTTATCAGCAATATTTCAAGGAATCAAAGACTTCGAAATTTTAGACATCGACACGGCTGGAGTGTACGATACTTTATTTGCGGTCAAAGTCAAAGTCATTTATATGATTCAATTGAGCCGATTGAAGACCTTATAGGAAACTATGGAGAAGTTAAAAAAATTATCCTTAGATTAGTAATTGATAGTCGGTGTTCACACACAGCAATTTTTATTGCAGCAATTCTGACTTTGTAGATGAGAGAGGTAAAAAGAATGTCATAGTTTAGTACTCTCTTCTCCTCTCTCTCCTATAAACTCAAAATTGCGGCAATAAAAAATTGCTGTGTGTGAACCCGGGCATACTTAAAATGTTGGGTTTCGGATAGTTCTTTAGATCATTACAGGCGCGGATCCAAGTGAAGCTTTTCGAATATTTTTCTTAACTATTTCCTTAAAATGTATGATTTAGTGCAGATTTTTCATTAAACATTTTCATTTTGGGGAGGGAAATTTCCCTTTTTCCTTCCCCGTGGATCCGCGCCTGGATCATTAATATTATTCAGATCTGCTGCTGCCCTTTCTTAAGATATTTATTTACCAATAAACATATCAATTAGAATATTATATTCCTAGAATTTTAGGACTTTTGTGTCTATCGATTGATGTTATCGTTGCAATATTTGCTGATTTCGTTGTTTAATTTCTTAATCAAACTAAAGTCTCTGAGATTTATAAGCCGTACTTTTTATTTCCACTAGTCCTTTAAATGGTCAAAGTTAGAGATATAGAAAAGCGTGTCTTTCACATCTTTGGTTATGAGTTAATCACTATATTATTGATAAAGATATCGGAGACATCTTCATTCAAAAATAATTAATTCCTTTTAATTTTTTATATTTTTCCATGTAACTTGTTAATAAGAATTTTCTATAATTTTTTAATAATATTGTGCATTAATTTTATTGAAATATATCTCATTTGATTTTCAATAAATTTATCTTTATGATTAAAGAAAAAAAGTAATTTTTGACATTTGGTGATTTAAAAAAAAAAAAAATTTCTGTTAAATATCTTCATAACTATTAGCCATATTAAAAAGTAATCCCAATATATATTATAAAAATGAAATGTAAGTGTTTTTGTACGTTAATCACTTCTAAACAGCTAAACTAAATTTGACACACAAACAGTACCAGTAACGATGTTCGTTATAGGCTATGTAAGATATCAATTACATTTCACACCCATATTTTACACCTCCTCTTTTAAAATACAGATCGTACCAGGACTTTTTTAAAGCGTCCACTTTTTTAAAAGTCTTAAACGGTAGTAAATATTTGATGTTGCCAAATAAGGGGTAGCAAAGCTCACCGCATTAAGCTTGTTAAAATTATATACCATTTCAAAAACTTTATTTTCTCTCCAGACATTTTTGAAGCTCTAAAACGATGTCAAAAACTAAAAATACGGCATAATTATAAAACTAAACGTTTATTATTACGTTAGATATCTTTCTTGTAATAAATTAAAAAATAATATTTTAACTCAATAATAATATACCATTTGCTACAAATGTACTAAATCACTCATGTCTAATTTGATCTATTTCATATCGAAATTTTCACTTTTGCATAAATGTTCTAAAAACCCAAAGAAAGACCACGATATTTTCCACCTTTGCCAATGTGAATTTTACAGAAATAATAAAAACCTTCACCTTGTGGGAGATGTGAAATACTTTTTATAAAAATATTAAATTATGGACAATTCATTATCCAAAAAGGTCCCCTTTTTGAATTGAATTAAATAAACAGGAAGTAATATGAGTACCCCAAAAACAAATACTTATCATGGAAGCATGTATTAAAAAAAAAAACCTAAGTATAGTAATAACAAAAACATATACAAAAAAATAAAAGTTAATCTTTTTATCCACTAACACTCATATGAGTAAAAAAAATATATAAAAAGAACAAAAATATCTAAATACAGATCGTGTAACCAGTGTTGCATGTAATTTGTTATTTTATTTTATTGTTATTATACGAAATGCATGCGAGGCACAAAAGACATTATCTGTATTTTATTATATGGTGCATGACTTCTTCTCATGCTGCAAAAGTTCTAAAGAACCAAAGTTAAAAGCATATAGAACACACATACCTACATACATACATATATATGTACATAAATGATCGTACAAATGAAAAGAAAATAAAATCATGACAATTTTTTTTTTTTTTTTTTAAATAAAAATTCTTGTTAAAGACCAAAAATTTCATCGGCTCATGAATTTTTGAATTGTTGTTGTAGATATGTATATAGCATATATTTTTTGGTTGTTTAATGTTAACCAATGTACCACGTTTTCAACTACAATGTTTACGCAAAGTAAATTGTCATGGAGTGACATATAGTGCATCAGAGTAGAGATGCACAGGCAGAGAAGTCATGTCAATAAAATTTAAATTGTTATGAATTGTTCAAAAGAAAGTCTACACCCCTTAATTGATTATTGTTGATTATTTCTTTTTGGCGGATCATGTTGGTTTTTTCACTCACTAACTAACTATTGCTTTGGTTTTAGATCTTTCTTTTTTATTAAGTTTTCGTTTTTAGTTTATGTTGTGGCAGCCGGTTAGTTTAATAAATTGAATATTTAGTCGTTTTTCCATGTTCAACTGACGATCATGTTTGCATTTCATTTCATTACATGTTTTTTTTTTATTTTCGTCTTGTTTGTGTTCTTTCCAGGTTTTCAGTTGCATGTGTCCATTTGCTGGTAAGTAGCTCTATTTTGCAAAGAGTTGATCATTTTCTGTTTAGGTCTTAAATTTAATCAGTTTTAACGACATTTTAATGGTAAAAACATTTAATAAAGTGAAAATGCTGTGAAATTTGTTAACACTAGATGATTATAGCATTAGGTTAAGTGTTTTAATATTTTATTAGTTTTTTTTATGAATCGGATACTTAAATGAATATATATTTCTGCTTAGACGATTTGTAAAAGTCTTATAAAAATAATTTAGATTTTTATAAAAAAGATAATAATTTTGAAAGCAATAGAAGTAGTCTTGAACCATACATATAAACTGTAGTTCTTTTCTTAAGTCTGATTTCAGACTCTGCGTGTTTATAGCACTAAAATGGTTTAATGTTACATGAAAAATATATATTGAATTCAGTATTATAACTGTAATAGTTCATAATAGAAATTTTATCTAAATTACCCAATAGAATGTCCCGAGGAAAGCCTTCTTTGTGATTTCGATGATTAAGAAAAAATTATTTAAAAAATTTTAAAAACTAGTCTTCAGTTTTTAAAAATGGATCCGATTCATTTAGGTCAAAAAAAGGTTTATATTTTTTTTTAATTCGTAATTTTATTAAGGTTATGGAAAAATATTTCAAAAAAATTTTCCTATCGGAATTTCGTTTGCTAAAAGACTTTTTAACAGAGACCGGAGAGATTTTAATACTAAAAAACAATATTTTTATTTCAATCGAAAGACAATATTTAATGTTTTAATGAATTTAATGAACCAAAACAAAAGAATGAATAAAAAAAAAAAACATTATATATTATAAACAATATTTACTGCAATGCAAATCTGAATATTTTACAAAGTGAGGGGAAATGTAAATCCCTTAACCATAAAG
Organism: Phormia regina; assembly: GCA_001735545.1. Taxonomy (NCBI): domain Eukaryota; kingdom Metazoa; phylum Arthropoda; class Insecta; order Diptera; family Calliphoridae; genus Phormia; species Phormia regina. Next base: position 9,654 of record MINK01185976.1, read on the forward strand.
GGAACAAAATTATAAAATTTCTATCAATTTAAAAAAAATTAGAACATTTATGCGCATAAATTGTTTATGGACCAACATTTTTGCGAACATTTTTTAAATATATATTTTTGTTCTTTTAATAATTGGTTCAAAATTAAAAATTAGAATTATTTGATACCTATTTCAAGACAAAACTCAATACTATTTTTAAACGAAATATTCTAGACCTATGATTTTTAATTTCTGGTATATGAATATAAATTTTAATTATACGCTACACCACAATAGGTTGTTGAAGTAACGTATAGAAATAATTATCCAAGACCTTAAAGTATACCAATCGACTCAGAATCATTTTTTAAATCGATCTAACAATGTCCGTCCGTCCGTCTGGCAGACTGCTTATCCATGTAACATGTAAATCTTGTGCACAAATTACAGGTCGCAATTTTAAAGATAATTCAATAAAAATTGGTACGTGGGACTTTTATGTCATAAGGACGAAGCCTATTGATATTGGTTGTGATCGTTTTATTATTTCACCTAGACCCCATACAAATGTCTCCCCGAAATAGGGTTCAAACTCTGAAAAACACTGTAAAAAGTAAATATTTTACTGAAAAGAAGTTCTATATTTATGTTTGTACAAATTTTATGGAGATCGGTTCATAATTGACTGTAGCTCCCATATCGAATATGAACATTTTTATAAGTATGAATAACAGTGCCAAATTTTAAGAAGATCGGTTTATAATTGACCATAGTTTTCAATATACATGTGAAATTTAGTGTCAACGTAATATTCTTTATTAGTATTGACTAATTCCATATCGAAACGCACAAAAAACAGAATTTGTCGGATTTCATACCTCCGATTTCAATGAAATTCGCAATAGATATTAAGTATTGCAAATGTTACTCAAATCACAATTTTTCGGAGTAAAGAATCTTGCAATAGCAAAAATATGATGATTCAAAAAAAAGTAATCACACTTTATTGCTCATAACTTTTAAAGTATACATTGTACACAGAAAAAATTAAATTTCGTATTCCATTACTAAATTCATAAAACCAATTATATT
>MINK01186044.1:0-16513 GCA_001735545.1 Phormia regina
GTAGTTAATAAAGGTAATTAACCAACTTTTATTGTTACTATCACGCTTATAAACGATAAATTCTCAGATCTTATCACTAAATGGAATGTGCTTAAACACTGTTCCTTCTCTGATCACCTATACATAGATTTCGACTTCCCTTTTGAAGTTGACTCCATAAGTCACTACTTGAATAGAAAAGGAACCAAAGTCTTGTCGGAGATAAGACCCATAGTGACGATATGTCGTCACCAGATTCAGCAGTAGAATCACTCACTAAGGTTTTTGTCTATGCAATAGATAAATCCTGTAGGTAAATTACTAGGATAGGCAAGGCTAAACCAGCATTGTGTAATGCGGAATATTGCTGATTAATGTAAAAAAAGCAGAAAACTCATTAAGATATGTAGTACTTGGTCTAATTATAAATCCTCTTAGAATAAATTCAAACACTTGGTAAGGAAAGTCAAAAGATAATCCCAGAGGAAATACTGCAGTCGGCTACGCAAGATGGAATAACTTATTCCTGATAGTAAACTTAACTGGAATCTGAATACTATTTCAAGAACAACAAAAGCTATATGTTCAAAATTTCGTTGTTCTAAATGCTTTCATTCAAGAGATAGCAGCAAAAATTTATAAAATGAGAGACAATGGTCATAATTTTTTTAGTATTTAGATCATAAGTTTTATTTTTTACTAAGCGATTTTCCATTCTAAACAAATCTTATAAGATAAATAATTGAACGAAATATTGTACCCCTAGTTGTACCGCTCAAGTCCTAGCTTGATTTCAGCACAAAGATGGATGGCTATAGGTATCAACTCCAAATCTAATCAGGATCCAGTTTGTCTTAGGGATATCAAAATTCTTCCAAATGGACGTAAAGTTTTCCAAAAATACTCAAATTAAAAAATATATATAAAATATTTATAAAGATTACATTCCTAGAGTATAAAAAGGCTTATGTTAAAAATTACTAATAGCATTTATTATGCATTTATTACACTAAATATTATTAAATATTTTAATTTCAATTTTATTATTAGTTATGTTTTACAAATGCTGTACAAAACTTTAAATCTATTTTACAATAACCAGCCAAAAGTTACAACGATTTTTCCACGTGTAACAATCACTGTTACAAGGTGATCAATATTTGAAAACAAATTTCATCGGAGAGAACAAATTGTCTTGATCCTTATAAAAAGTTATGTCGATTTAACGATGTCCTTCTGCCCATTCGTCCGTGTCCGTCGGTTGAAATACAATACCGACAATAGCCATATATAACATATATATGAAAACTAAGTCGATCGAGTATTTACCAAGTTATAGGTCAAAACGCATTATTACAAATTTTACAAGTACTGTTTGAGCTATGGACTTCGTTTTTGTATAGATCGGTCAGAAATATTTCCCTGGAATTTCGGTTTTTATACTCCACATCACCATAGGTTAAAGTATTATGTGTTTTTGCAAATATTGTAATGCAGAGAAAAAATCTTCCTACAACTACCGTTTGGCTCAGAATCACTTTCAGAGTTGATTTAACCATGTCCGTCTGGTTGTCTGGCTGTCCATGTAAAACTTGTGCGCAAAGTACATAGATCTTTTGATGAAATTTAGTACATATGATTATTTTTACACAAGGCAGAAGCCTACTGATTTTGTTCGTAATCGGTTAATAAGTTTTAACACTCAGAATTAATTAAAATATTTTAATATAATTTAATACAAATAAGTTTTATGTAAGCGTAAATCCGCGTGCCAAATTTCATGAAGATCGTCCATAATTTACCAGAGCTCCCATATAAAACACTTTTTCGAAAATCAGTTTAATATCAATTAAATATTCGACACAAATACCATTTTTTAACATTATTATTATATTAACAAAAAGTTCATAATTGTGAATCATGTGAATCTTAGCATTGCACAGTGATTCGTTTCATTGGAAAAAAATACAAAAGTAATAATTTTTAAAAATTTAATATTTTTCTTAGAGCTAATAATATAAGCTTTTTAAAAAAGTATATCAAATATTTTTAGAGAATATATTCATGTAACTAGAAGGCGCCAAAATCAGCAGATATATAGCAAAACTGTAAGAACAAATTCGATGGTTCTATTTAAATAATTGGTAAAAATATATTTCAACAGTTTTTTCTGTTATTTCTTTTGAAAACGTAAGCTTATAACTAGGGTTTGAAATTTTCCGTGATAGTTTGTTTTCCGGGAAACGGGAATGAAAAATTCAATTTCCCTGGAAACTTAAAATATAAGAAAAAACCCAAAATTTTTTTATAAAGAATGTTATTTTTTCTATTCAATGCTATAACACAACATTATTAATCACATTTATTATTAAGTAACAGAAAAAAATATTAAAGTATGGCTTCCAATTTAAAAATTAAAATATTTCAAATATTTCATACAAATAAAATAAGTGCCTATTGTAAGCAAAAGTTTCAAACATTTAATTCTTTAATTCACTATTCAAAGTTGAATTTAATTTATTATCCCAGACATTTCTTTGGAGCATTCATAGACTTAATTCCTTAAAGAATGCACTATCAATTATACAATTCAAACTTAAAAAATATTTTGAATAAATAAAGTCTTCTTGTATTTAAATCTTTTGCGAATTAGCTCTAAAAAATATTTTTTGATATATTTTGTAAAATATTAGCCATCTTCCTGTATTCTAAATTGAGAGCACGCGGGAGCCCTGGTTTACCGAAAAGGGTTCCCGTACTCGAAATTGGAAAATGAAATAGAGATTTTGAGTGAATAATGCTCTCCTTCGTGCAGGATTATTTCTGTGGATAAAATTAGTAAAATGTCAAATAAGCAAAAAATACAAATAAAAAATTTGTATAACAATTAATCAAAATCATTTTGTTTTTGTTACTAAGAGGAAATTTTAAATTAAAAAATAGTAATAATAATGATAAGAATATTGTTAGGTATATGCTAAAAAATAACATTCATATATGAATTCCAAAGTAGTTTGTTTTCTTTTTGGTTTCTGTACTTTTGTAAATTTTTGATAAAAACAACAGTCTTTTCTTGTTTTCCGTTTTCTGGGAAAATTTAAAAAAATTCCCGGACTCTAAACCCTACTTATAACTTCACCTAAAAATAGTATATTTTATTTTTTTTATTATTCCGTGAATTATTGTTGAAATTTGTTTGGAAATTTGGAGTTCATTTAAATAGTTTTCACACGAAAAATATAAAAATTTACTAAATTCGAAAAACTATTTCAAAGAGATTAGCTCATCGATTTTAATATTTTAAAGCTAATACTATAGCTTTGTATCAGACATTTCAGCTTTTTTAATGTATTTCAGCTTAACAAAATATATCGTAAGTAAATTTACAAAGTTTGATGAAATATATAAGAAAGGTTTCAATTCCCCCGTTCCTCCTTAATAGTAATCATTAAAAAACGGAACCACTTTTTTCTCAGCATTTTTGTAATTTATATTTTTTCAAGGAACAAAAANNTTAAAGAAACCCAAATCAGTTTTCTTTCGCTTAGAAGGCGAAAGAAAGCTTTTGTTCGACATAGAGGAACAGGCTATAAGATTAACATGTATTTATGCACTTTTGGTGATTCTCCAAATTGGGTCTCATATGGGAGCTGTAGTCAATTATGGACTGAACTTCATGAAATTTTGCAGGGTCACTTATACTTATATAAATATTATATGTGTCGAATATTAAATAAATATTAACTTTTATATGGGATTTATACACGTTAAAGTGATTTTCGAAAGAGTGATTCATATGGGAGCTATGGTCAATTATGGGCCAATCTTGATCTTGATTTGGCACATAGATTTATGAATACACAAAAATTTATTTATATTAATTTTCATTAAAATATTTAAATTTTTAAGGTATGTTTGAGTGTTAAAACTCTATTCCGGGAGAACATTTGTATGGGGGCTAACTGAAATAATGGGCCGATCATGACCAAAATCAATAGGCTTCGTCCTTGTGCCAAAAAAATCATATGCACCAAGTATCATCAAATTATCTCTAAAAATGCGACTTGTACTTTGCGCACAAGCTTTACATGGACACTAAGCCAACCAGACAGCCGGACGTGCGGACGGACATCGTTCTGAGTCGAACGGTATACTTTGAGGTGGGTGTAGGAAAATTTTTCCTCTGCGTTACAATATTTGCATAAACACATAACACCCAACCTCTCCAAAACTGAAAATGTTTCATAAAACATCTGCACTAAATCATACAGTTTAAGGAAATAGCTAAGAAAATCATTCGAATTTCCTCCCCCCAAAAGCTTGAGCAGGATCCGCGCCTGCCCAACCAAATATCATGGTGTAGGGTATAAATAGACTTAATTAGCAATTCAATGATATATAATAAACATATGGCCTCAAAACTGATAACCCAAGATAATTTTCACTAAAATCATTTATTTATTTATTTTTTATTTATTTATTTATTTGTTCATTTATTTATTTATTTATTTATTTATTTATTTATTTNNTACATGGACAGCCAGCCAGCCAACCAGACGGACGGACATCGTTAAATCGACTCAAAAGTCGAGCGGTATACTTTAAGGTGGGTGTAGGAAAATTTTTTGACTGCGTTACAATATTTGCACAAACACATAATACCCCAACCACTTATAGTGGTGTAGGGTATAAAAAATGTTTCAAGTTTGTTTTCAACAATATTTTGTGGTCCAATGACGTAGTGTTCGGAAATCTGATAAAAATTAGTTTTCATTTAATATTTTAAAGATATTGAATCATTTCAAGACGATTATTTTTGAAAAATAAAGTACATTCGTAGCTTTATATTTTTGATTTTTTGAAAAATAGTATTGTAATAAATTTCTGATGTATAAGAAAAGTTCTTACCCATTTTCATTTAAAAATTTTTTATGTTTATTATTGCCAAAATAAAGATATTGGCAAAAAAAAAATATGAAAAAACTTATCAAAGTCAAGATTTGATTAAATTAAGTTTTAAAATGGTAAATCGGCATTAAAATGTTTAAAAAGTTATAGCAATATGTAGTTAAAAATAATATGTAGTATTAACATTTAAAAATGCGTTTAGTAAATTTTTGGGATGTTACATTAATGTAAAGCTTTTACTAAGGCGATACTAAGAGTAACACTTTTTGCTATAGGATTATATTTCCCGCCCGGGAATTCCCGGTCCCCAAACCCTAGTCGCCACCTATTTTAAAATTGTGTTAAAAGCAAAATTACTGAAAAGCCAAATGAAATCAAAATTATAAAAATACTATGTTTAATATTAAGTAAAATATCTGTAATTTCGGAAGGTGTATAGATAAGGACTGATTTTTTTCGATTTATTTTATATCACTTTGAGGTTTTTTAGTCAAATTGTGTCGATAATCTGGCAACAGTACACAGAAGTACTATATAGTCAAAATTACCAGCATTACATAATGTGGGAATAGTTTTAATTTCTAACATTGATTATATATAAAAATAGATTTTTAAATAAGTGTCTATGTAGTTTTGTTTGTAGAAAAAAAAAATAAACATTTTCTGAAATTATAATAAAATAGGAAAAACTTATATTAATTTAAAGTCTCACAAATATCATTTAAGCCAAATATGATGTTAAGCCTAGTTAAATATAACTACTTGTAATGCAAGGAGTTAAAATATTTCGTTTGAAGACTATTAAAAATATCTAAATATATTTATGGAAATTTTTAATCGGTACATTTAATCTTGGCTTAATGCCGACTATTAAATATGCAATTAAATTCTAACAGAATATACATATTTTAATATATTTATATTAACAACATTAATTTAAAATAATTTATTTTTATATAATCACATGTTTAAATCTCAACTCATTATATTAAAAATTTGTTCTGGGAAATAAACGCGAACATCATCTCTACCTACTTTACAATTAATGCAGCTGTTTTAATAAAATTACAATTATACAATATTTATAATGTGTTTTTTGTTTATTGCAATCTATGATATATAAGATTAAAGTTATTAAATAATTTAAAAGTTTCTGACATTATCCAGACAGGTAAAATGTTGTTGAATATGATTTCCTTTTCTTTTATCAATACAATTCAATTAAAATTTACTAATGTTTAATTTGACTTTAAAATAATTAAGAATAATTTAAAAAACCCACCAGAAAGTGGTAAAAAAAAACTTTAATTATTTTTGTATAATATAAAATAATTTATTTTGTTGAGATTAATGTTTTAAAAAGAAAAGAGCAACTAAAAATAAAATAAATAATTCAAGAAAGCAAATGTAATTACGAATACTGTCATCATTATTATCACCATTAAAAACATCTTTTAATAATTCAACATGACCATTTTAAATTATTGTTTGTTACTATCACAGACAAAATAAAAAATAAATATGTTTTTTTTTTTTGAGACAACAATACAAGAGAAACTAATAAAAAGTGACTGATGGACAGACAAAAATACAATCTAGAAATATATATACATATGTAGGTATTTTTTGTTTTGTTGTTTTTTTTTATTCAACAAAACAAATTAATAACTTCAAAGAATAGGTACACAAATCTAATACATATTTTCAAAATGATCACAACAACATGATACAATACAAATAAATACAAATTATAAGAATAAAAGTATAAAATACAAATAAATAAAAGAAGAACCCATTAATGATAATTTGTGGTAAAAAAGCCAATGACTTGCATTGAATTAAACAAACAATAGAAATGCTACATTTGCTCAAAACTGGTAGCTTTAAATTGTAGCTGTGATGATGATAAATAATTTATTTTATATAGTTTTCTTTTTTTTTAAGAATTATTAACTATTGTTTTTTGCCCAAAATAAATTATACTAATAGATTTTAATATATATTTTTTTAATCTTGTTTTGTAGAATTTTAAATTATAAAATTACGTTTTAGATTTTAAGATTAAAATTATTTATAGAACTTACTCTTTGGTACGATAATCTTTCAGGGTACGATTTAATGGTATACGATCACTGGCCAAAACATTGAAACTATTTAATCTGAAAAATCGTTGCATACGAAAACGTTCCCTAGACGGTATAACCACAGGTCGACCTTCAGATCCTTCACCTTGTATGGGATTGAACAAATTAATGTTGTAGTCATCTAAAAGTAGTTTTTAAAAGAAATAATAAAAAAAAACATTACGCAAATAAATAATAGCACCAGTATTTTAAAGTTGTTTATTGTTTTATAATTTAAATCTATGGAAATTTTTAAATTATGCACATAAGATAATTTATTATTAGACTTTATACTAATTCTAAAATGGTATCAAATAGTTTTTTCTTTTTGACAACTTCACGCATAAAAGGTATTAAAATAAAAAGTAGTTTCATCAAATGCATTTTGGTTTGAAACAACAACTATTAATAAATTTAAATAAAAATATGTTTCCCTTTTAAAAACTAAAACAAAAACTAAACCTTGAAATTTTTAAAGATCAATAAAAAAATATTTAAATATGTATATTAGGGTAGTACAACATTGTATGACGAAAACCAAAGTATATCGTACATTTAAACGTAACTATATCAATTAGAACATTATAGCCAAATGTAGCTCTTTCTACAATGATTGGAACATCAGGGAACACAGCCATTTAGTTTAATGATTCGGGAAGATAATAATTTAACATCTTTTATTATTTTTAACTACGTTTTAATGTGAGCGACTCTAATGTACATACATATAAAGTCATAATCAAATTTAGTAAATAATATTTAGTAATATATAGTAGAGCATATAAAAAAATAGTTTAACTAAAGGAACAATTTTTAAATTAATTAAAAACTTTATTTTGATTTAAATCACTAAAATGGAAAAAGTTAATAAGATTTTTGTTTTTAAACTATTTAAATAAACAATTAATAAAAGGAATGTAGAACTCAAAAAAAATATGAAGAGCTCTGAAACTGAATAAAAAGTTGTCGCAAATCGAAGCTTTAATATTTATTATGAACTTGAACTATATTCAGTATATGAAAAAGCGTAGGTATTGTTGATTGTTATATTACTAGTAATTTGTCATATCAACGATTTTATAGACGCAAAAACGTTTAACAATTGATTTGATGATAAAATAATATCTTTGGTCAAATACGACCATTCAATACCCTTTACTTGTCATTTAAAGTTTAAACAATTTTTTAGTGATATTTACATAAATATTATATGAATTTTGGTATCTATTTACTAGGGTATCCAATCAATTAATCGAATAATTGAAAATTATCTATACAAATAAACGGAATATTATGCGTTTGTGCTGATGTTTGCAACACACAGAAAAAATCTTAGCTTAAAATATACCAATCGACTGAGAATTATTTTCTGAATTAAGTTAAAAATGATTCCCGGAAATGCGACTTACATATATGGAAGCTATTGCCTATTATTGGTACTTTTTACTTATATAAAACATATTTATGCTAAATATTGATTTATGATTTATGCATGATAAAATGATTTTCGGAAGCAGCTATGGCTAATTGTTGACCGATTGGCTCGAAAAATTATACTTATGTTAACTTATTCGTACCGAAATTCAATTTTATTTCTATTAATCATAAATAAACCGCACGTGCGGATTTAACAAATTATCGTCAAAATTGTGACTTCTGCTTTGTAATAATGGTCTTTAAGTTCGATTTAATATAAAGAATCTTTTGGAAAATTGTACATTCTGAAACATAATAATACATTTTTAAAATATTTGAAAAGTTGTATTTTCTCAAATAGTTTTTCGCAAATAAATAAGTTAATTAATAAAGTTATATATTTTATTTAATCAAATATTTTCCAATTAATTAATATATTCATAGAACAAAATTTTTAATGTTTTAAAAATAGCTGCAACTTTATTAATTTCTGATAATTTTGCAATTGGTTCTAATCTGACAATTTGGCAAAAGTTATGCAAATCGATGCAATTTTCCTACTTTGCAAGGGTCTTGCAAAGTTGCACTTTTCTAGATTAATACCTTTATTGCATTTAATACCATTTTGTAAGAAACTACAAAAGAAAAACTTTAATCAGTCACGCGCAACTATATAATATCCTAAATCATCATTTAATAAACGTTAAAATTATTGTCTCAAATAAGGGAACTGTATTCAGTGTGGAATTTTTTAAATACAAAAACCAACATTCAATATTAATGTATTAAAAAAAGCTATTCTATTCTTTTAACATTATTTATAGTTTAACTTCTTTTATAACACATGATAAAATTGCCATTTGCAAAATAAGTTTGAATAAATATGCAAATTTTTTAATGTTGTTGTTTTTTTTTTTTTAAATATTTGGCAATAAATGTGTGAAAATGAAAGTGTTCCTTTAAAAGAAATTTTAGTGACCCATATTTAAAATCTCATGAATAAACTAAATTCTTAAATTATTCATAAGTTCTAATCGCATTTATTTACGATTACTATTATTCAATGATAAGGCACACGCCAAGTGCTAATTAAAAATTAGCAAACATTTTTAGTTTTTGGACACTTATTATAATTCACTTAATTATGTATCTTAAATGGCATTAAGCATTTTAAAAATTCCTTATGTGGGAATATATTTATCATTTGTTATAGTATTTTACAGGTCATTATCCAATGTTTTTACCTTGCCTGATATAGATAAGTTTTGTGGTAATAATATTTTACAGAACTGAATTGACAATACTTCAAAGTAAGAAGTTGAAAATTAGAGCTTATTTTTTCTTATTTATCTTTATCTTATCGAGAACTTTACAGAAATATAAAAATATTTGAAATAGGAATTTATTTTTGGAAGTTAAGATTTTTTAAAACTTCTACTACATACTTGAGATAGTCAACTTTGATACTCTGTGACACATGATGATATTTTTGAAAGCTTAAATCTTCCTCTACAACTCTTTCATAAACTTTAATAAAGTTTTACTCCACAAATAGAAATTCACCTTATGCACTCTTAACGGCCATGTCCGCACAAGGTTTGTATTGTAACAGCTACAATTATTTCTAACTGGGAAGTTCTGCTTGAAGGTTAAGGCCAATAAAAGCTACCTAGCCATCCAAGAAGTTCTAGCTGTTACAACAAACGGACATTACTCATTTCACCAATAAACATTTGTTGAAAGCGAAACATTTTTATTTTATAGGAAATATTTATTATACAATAATTCAGATTAAATCGCTAGAGCTGTAAGGTTTCATATGTTATTTAGTTTACAACTAATTAATATCACATGTATATCATCTCTATAAAAAATTCAATAAATCTTATAAATCAAACTGTCAGGTTGTAATTAATGACTTTTTTGTTCACTAGATTGATATATTTGCCTACTGTAAGTAGTGAAGTAATTCTTGCGCAATTTTAAAACAAACATATACGTTACAGTTGAATGCTTCTTTAGTGTTTTTATAAAGTTTATGTTTTGCTTATATTTTGATTTAATTGTTTATTTTATTATTAGCAAAATTTCATTATAAACACAAATATTTTGGTTACCCTTGAATTTGCAAAATGGATTTAACTTTTGTCTTTTCATTAATGATAAAGCGGATAGAGGGTCACTATACTTCTATATTAAAATCGGAACATATTATCAACTAGCAAACATGATGATTTTAATAGAACTTCTATATGAGTGCTTGGTCTGAACCAAAGTTTCGATAGTCTTAATTTTTTAATTTTCAATTATAAGTCAAATTAAATCTCTTCCAAAAAGACCTTTTAAAAAGCTATTTAATTATATTTTTGGGAAATAAAAACTTTCTACGTAATTCAGAAATAATATTTAAGAGAATTAAGTTAAGATTTTAATATTTCTTTCGAAGCTCTGGTCTTAACACAGTTTTAAAAGAAAACTTGGAGAATCAGTCCCCGTACTTTACCCGAAGTAATTTCATTGCAAATTTTACACTTGTGGACATACTAACATGGATCAGGAAGAAATTTCTTCATCCTTTAATGAAAATTTGAGTTCTAAAATTTTATTTATTATAATTAATGCAGATTCTAAACCGGATAGTTCATCTGGATTATCGAAACTTGTTTCTGGTGCAATTTTGTAAAAAAAATACTATTTAAATATACCTTTTATTTAATATATGAAGAACCTAGTACCATGTTCAAATTGTATGGATTTTTTACTCAATAAACAAAGTTTATTTTTTAATATTGTTACTAAATAAATTTTCAAAGAAACAGTAACATAAAATGAAGAAATACAATATCTAAATCAACAAATAACAGTAATTTCGATTTTTTGAAAATTATGAAATAGTTGGTATTTATTTAGTTGGCGTCTAGTTGAAGTTTTAATTAAAACAAACACAAAATTAAAAAAAAAAGATTCTTAATAGGGAAATAAATTTAAACGAGTAATAAAATGAAGTAACTATTCTATTAAAAATAAAATTAAGCTACATTTTCCTACCTAAATAAAACCATTTTGATGCCAACAATATTTTTATTGGTTTTATCAAAGTTTATTTTCCAAACACACTGTTTAACAATCTCATGAGTTACCATTATTAAAAAGCCAAATTTAAATTGTAGTTTTAATTTTTAGAAAATAAAAAGAACAAAATGAAACATCTTTTTATAGAATTCAAAATTAGCTTAAAAAGTGTTGGATATATCACTAAAATTGCCAACACTGCTGCGACACAAAAAAAAGTGGAAGGAATTTCAAGACAAATGGGAGAAAGGGGGACTAAATATTAGAGGATAAATGGTATGTGCTAGCAGATATTTAACAACATTCTGACATTAAATTCTATATCACAGGTGTTTTTAGAAATGTATCAGTTAAACATTGTGTTAAAATTCGAATTGTCGAATATAAACTTTTAACAAAACCACTAAACTGTCCCGATAGTAAAAAATACTTGAAAAGCAATAAAAGAATATTCCATTCGAGTCATTATTTAGTTCTGTTGAAGTATTACCTAAACTACTTTCAGATCATAATATTTAGTATTAATATTTTTTGAAAGTAAAAATATTACCTCCTATTTCATCGGCATGTCAAAAAATCCGAAAGAAAATTCTACTTCAAGAATTAAGACGTTATACATATATTGTATATTATCTTTGAGTGTATTGAAAATTCTTACCTTTTTGAAATTCATGATGAATTAAATGCAAAATATTGACAAATATATTTCTTTTATAAATATTTTATTATTTTTATTTTTTTATGGAAAAATATAACATTGATACGTATAAAAATCAAAAGTTTTTGAACAATTTCAATAAATTAAAAATACTATTGTTATTTCAAAAAAATCATAAGCATTTTATCATAATCAACCAATTTGTATACAGATGTTAAATTAATATTTTTATATTCGAATTTTTGACAAATCTTAATATTGAGTATTATCGTCTGAAAATACCTCTAGAAGTTACGAGCTCTTAAATTAAGTTTTTCAAACTCAAGGTGATTCATTTTTTGCGTGCTGCAGTTTATGTTTATAACATAGTTTCAGCAAAATAGTTTTTCAAAGTTTATTCCTCTATTCCTATACATTTCATTTCGACCAAAACAGTGTTTTATCACATACAGATTATAGATTATTTAAGTGTAAATCGCAATGAAATTTCAAAAATATCAAACCTTAATTACTCATAATACCCACTTAAAAAATAACCTCATTCAAATATCACGTTAACGCCCATGCACTCTAGTGTGGGGCATCACATTGTCGAACTAGACCGACCTAATAAAATTTCTTTGAATTATATTTATTTCCAAAGAGTAGCCCTTTTTAAAAATTTATTATAAAAACAAGATTCACCTTTAAAATACAAATGAACTCTATCTTCAACCTTAATTTAAATTTAACTAATACAACTAAAAACAACTAAGTTAAATTTACATAAACCAGTAACATATTCACAGTTTATATTCTATTGATAAATGTATTACAAATCGTAAGTATTTTTCTCATACTTTAACGGTAAAAACTTTAACTGTATAAATTTCTAGAAACACCAGTGTAATTTATTTATCATTTCAAGATTCTTGCTAAATATACCTGCCTTTTTGTGTAAAAACTTCTGTATTTTTATTAGATAATTAAAAATACTAGTAGTAAGATTATACAAATGCGGCTTAAAGATAACAAGTTCCTCTTCATTTAGTTTTTGTTTTAATTTTTAAATACAAACATACATAATTACAGATTTACATATTAAAAAAAACCTATTAAACCACATAAGTTTTTCGAAGAAATTTAAGATTTTTTAGCATAGTGATTATGTTTATTTGGGTTTATTTTATTAAATTTAATTATAACTGCTTAAAATAAATAAACAAATATATAGTACGTACCAGCAGTCATATTTCCAAATATATCACCCTTGCCGATATAATGGGCGACAACATTTTTTATAGGCCAAATTGATCGTCGTTTTGGTGGTGGCTTAGGTTGTCTGCAAAACAAGAAAACCAGTTAAATAAATAAAAACAAATAAATGTATATGGTATAAATGAAAATTTAACAAAACAATAACAAGAAAAAATGATGATTAACAATATAAAGATGAGAATATACATATCGTTACCAAAAATGAAAAAAAAATATTAATAAAATTTTTAATTTTTTAAATACCATAATAAGTTTTTAAAGTGGATTTTTTTTAATAACTTTTAAAGATTTATTAATATTTTTACAATAAAGTATTTGCACTTTTGTTTTTATTAGCAATTTATTTTTATTTCCGCTTTTATTTTTCTGAACGTTATTTGTTATTTGTTTTGCATTTTGGGCGACGATATGTTTATTGGAAACACAAAAATTAATAAACAAAAAATAACCTTATAGGAAATCGAGTTACGAGAGGGGAATCATACAACAGTGAACACAGTAAAAACAATTTACATAAAAGCATTGTGTGTAGTCCGTCGTAGTAGAAGAAATACTATGATTTTAATATAAATATAAATAAAAACAATGTCCAAAATTGAACTCGACTCAGCACAAGTCAAGTTAGCGCTAAAAACTAAACACTATTTAACCAAACTAAGAAACTACTTAACTGTTTTATCATGCATATGGTTTTATACTCATATCAAAATGACAGCAGTGTAAACGAAGAAACTAAAGGAGGACGGACGCGAGACGAGACGTTGACTCGTACGTAGTAATGAGAAATAAGTGGCAAATAAAACAAAATCCAAGAAACAAGTTAATATAAATACATTTATACACACATACATATGTATGTGAATATAATACTTATATATGTATATGTATATTTGTATGATTATTACAATTCAATCAATTTGCATTTGATGATACTAAAATGGTGCAGTCTTGGTCAAACTATTTTGGGTTTTTGTTAGTTTTTTTTCTTCATCATTATAAGTAGTTTAAAAATCTACATAAATGAAGAGAGGGAGAGAGAAAAAAAAAACAAAATTTGTTATGTTTAACGCCAAAAATATATTATTAATTAATCAAAGTTGATGGACTTATTAAAAGTGGTTCAATAAATTTTGTATAAAATTATTAAAATTAATATTTTTTTTAAGTTTGCTAAACGCCACTCAAAAAAATCTAAGAATTTGACTAATACCATCTAGCGAGAATGAAATAACAATAGAAAGTGTTTAAAAAATATTTAATAATACAAAACTAAACAAGAATTTTTAAACAAGAAATATTTAAAATATTTTAGATATTTAAATTTTTTAATATGTATGTATATCTTTTTGAAACCAAAAAAATACGCTATAATAACTCCATTTAAATATAGAATGGAGCTTTAAATGCTAATGATATTAGTTAGTATTAATAGAGCCCATAACCATTTTCAAGTTTAAATTAATTGATTTTAAAAGTTGCAAATATATTAGGTCACTCCCGACCATATGATATACCCTACACAATTTTGAATGTGCATAATGAAGGTCTGAATTATTTACACCTTATTTAAGTTATTTTTTCAAGATTTATTTTTTATACATACATGATGTATTTTTTATACATACATCATGTATGTATACATGCAGGCCTTTCGCCTAAGAAAAACTCCTCTTTATCGAAGTAACTATGATTAATTATCCCATCATGATGTATATTGATAGTGCATGTGTTAAATGTATATGTGTCAAAATTCGCTTGAAATTAATATTATAAGATTTATGCAAGATTAATTTTTTTCGGAAGAAATGTTTATTTATATGAGATAGGTCTTAATTAAATTTTGCAAACAGATATTAATATAAAAATTATTTATGTCGAATTTCGTTAAAACAATGTTATATTTAAAGCATTAATGATCATTAAATCCCTATTCCGAGAATATATTATCATAACCAATTTTTTTTTTTATAAAATATAATTTTTGTGTTGAAAAAAATCACCATATAAGAAATATGCCAATTTTGTATGAAGACATAATTTTCATGAACAAAATCATTTTTATATACAGAAATATAATTTTTTTATGTACTTAATATCATATCATTAACTAAATATAATTATTATTCTAGAACTTCCTTCAATATTCTAACAATAAATGTAAAAATAAAAAAACTCGTTAGCAAATATATTTTCCAGTCTTTATATGAAACTTACGTTCTCTTACAAAAGACAATAGTTTGGTTGGGTCAGTTTTCATAAAATTTTTAAACCACATAAAAAAACTCAAAAACTAATGGAAAATTTTTTACTGGTCCACAATTAAGCAACTTTTAAGTAACAAATAAAACAGGTTAATTTTGTTTTAAAACAAATTTAACTGTTACATTTTGTACTCTAATACATATATTTCATTTAAAATGTAAAAAAACCAAAACCAAACAAATCAGGAACCTTTGAATAAAATATTTCAATAAAGTTTGTTGTGGTACATTATATATAGTATTACTGAGAGTTAGACAATAAATATTTTTAAAACTTAAAGTACTTTATAAGGTATAATGGTAAATTATGTAAATATCTTAATGCTATTAGTAGTTTTCGGTTATTCTAAATAATTATATAAAAATCCATCACTTCTTTCTTTAATAACAATAATAATTAGTAATTAAATTATTTTAATATTTTTATGTGATTATACTTTATATCGTGAACGAATTTATTATATTCGTTCACGATATTATATGTCCCTGGAAAATTTATTGCAATTTTAAATATTTTATAAATAAATTTAATATTAGAAAATTTGCAATTATATTTATCAACAAATATATGAATAGTTATTAATGTATTTCGTAGTATAAGGTGATAATTTTTTTTCTTTCAATTTTATTTGTTTACATTCCGATGTATAAAAATGTTTAATAACTCTAGCAGTTATAAAATTTTTTTGTAGAAAGCATTTTGTCAATGAAAGCGATTCATAATGAATCAACAATTCAAAATATTTATTTACTAAATTGGCAAAAATACTTATTTTGCAAATATACAAAATAGGTCACGCTCATCTTTACAGAAAACATACACTGTTTTAAATATTATT
>MINK01186056.1:0-10011 GCA_001735545.1 Phormia regina
AATTTTAAATTCGTTATAAACTATTGAAGGTATACGAAATATATGAGGTGTACAAATAGCACTATTGGCACGTCATCGTCGCTGTTGTATTGGTTAGAGTCCCAATTAGAAAATTTTGACCAAGATTTCTTCATAACACTTTGTGGTACGTACCTCATCCCAAGTTTGTTTCAGTAATTGCGTAATTGCATTGCGGATTGAATGAGATTTCAAATGATATCTCAGTTTACCACCTTCAGCAATTAATTGAGAAATAAACATACTTCTGTAATTGAGCTTTATTAACTTAATGGGGTTTTGATCCATTGGTTGTAAAACTGCTGTTACATTTGGTGGAAAGAATAATGCAACTATGTTTCCATCGTCACTTTTAAGTTTCTCAATGGGTGCATGAGCGGAGCAATTATCTATAAACACATTTTGTTTATGTGTATATGTGTTGGAAATAGCATTTAATATTGCTGTTCTATGCGATTTGATGTAGCTAATTGAAGATGTTGTCAAATTAAAATCTAGGGCTAACCGTTTCCCTTGAACTCCTTTGTCAAGCTTTTCTAATATTTTGACTTTAGTTTCCAATGTATTTTTTTACGTTTATTTGACATTTCTAATGATACACTTTCACTTTTTAAAAGAGACTGTCAAAATATGTACACGAGTATCAAAAAAATAGCCACAAATATACATAAATGCGACAAAAAACAAACTCGAATTTCAGAGCGTCTAATGTATTGAATACACTGATTCTAATTTTTGGACGTTCGAATTACTGGACGTTCTACTTTCAGCAAAATGTTTTTCTTTTACAAAACATTTGCAAGATCAAATAACGGAAGTATTTTTTTGTAAAATTTAAATATAGTTTTGGTACCCAATTGACCGCTGGGGTAATATAAGTATTTTTCACGAATTTTTATGTCTATACATATTGGTGTAGGGTATAATATGATCTGTCTTGTCTGACCATATCTTTCTTAAATAATTAATTAATTAATTATTTATTTATTATTTCAATAACATTAAGATTGGGGACATTAGGTAATCACTATATTCGCTATGCATTAAAGGGCTGCATGAATGCCGAAAAATGAATGTTGAATACATTCATCGAAAAAACAGTTGTGTGCTTTTTCTTTTTATGAAATGAATGAGTGAGTATTATTCACAAAAACCGAAAACTAAAACTCAAAATATATGAGTAAAGGCCCAACCAGTCAACTTTTCAACGCAACGTAGAATGTAGAAAAGTAGCGTGAAACATTTCGGCCAACTAGTCAACAAAAGTAAACGTATCATATGTTTTTGAACATTCATTGTTTAAAACAACCCTGTTCTTTGGTTATTTTGCAGGAAAAAGAAATTACAGGGTTTTCAAAAAGTCACGTAGCTACGTAAAAATCAAATTTCAATAGATTTCTGCGATACGCTACCTAGAATTTTTTTTGTCAATGGCTACATGCACACGTTTCGATAAGACGGGTTGAAAAAGCTGATTGCGGTACGATGAATTTTTGTTCACTGGCTGGGCCTTCAATTTGATTAGGTTACTAAGTTACATTTACGTTTTTGAGTACTCAAACACATATAACTGTGATAAGCAAAACGTGTCAGCTGATTCGCTACATTTACGTTACAGTAACATAGCCTTAAGTCCAAACTCTTTAGCGGGAATCGAATCTGTAACATCTAGTCTGAAATTTGCCACACTCTACCTACCGATCCTTTGGTATATAGTGAGAGGGTCTCATACTCAGTGATTTTATGGATGAATCACAGATTTTCATCATAAAATAGGCAGAGCGAGTTTAAAAAAACTCAATAATTTGCTTAAGTGTATATTCAGATTAGTCAAATATTTGACCAAAATTACATAACCACTATAAGTAATATTTTATTACTGATCCATTTTGATTGTAAAATATATTGTTATCTCTTACAAAGCATTCACAAGATCAAACAACGGCAAACAACGCAATTATTTTGCAAAACTAGTGGTCAAATATTTAAAAGGTATGAACATAGTTCTATGAATATAACATTAAAAAATAACTTTGTTTATTAACGATTTCACTTATTTATATCATTTAAATATCAATACTGTTATCATATTATTTCCACACACTGTATATTCAAATAAAACGATTTTATTATATTTAAGAGATTTCAAACAAACACTTGAAAATTATCTCATTAATTTACATCCTCTTTCATTATTAAAACTGTTGCAAAATCCAAACCCTCTTTTTAGGAAAATAATTAATACCCAGTTCTCCGATAATTTCCCTTAATCACTTTTAAGGTTTCGCGAAAATTCAACAAGAATCTGATGAATTAAAAACGTTGAAAATAATTTTGTGTTAAATATGATAAAATTGTTTAAACAATTTTTGTTTTTTTTTTTAATTTTTATATTAAATTCGTTTCAATTGAATCAATTAATAGGAAAAAAACACTATACAAGTAAATTTAATTCCTGCTGTATTATTTATAACTATTTATAATACACTTTTACTTTTCCTGCTGCTGCTGATGCTACTCCCGTTCAAATGACTTGAATGCTCAACGTTTAATGGTCAACTGAATATAAAATTCAAGTGCGATGCATTTCAATTGTTTAGAATATTGATGGGGTTGAGGAAATGAAATAAAAAAAAAAAAATAAAAATAAATAAAATAATAAAAACATGCAAGAGGGGGCATTTAAATGACATATAAATGTGAGGGAGCTGCTAATGTATAGGGAGGAGCACAAGTGTCATGTTCATACTGTTGAGTTTAATATTAATTGAAAGGGCAGAAATGAGTAAAAATTTATTATTTGCTCAGATGTCATGCTGATTTAGCGAGAACAAAACAGAAAGAGGTGGTTTTACTCTCTTTGTTGTTGACATTAAATGATTTATATTTTGTTGCTCATGTTTATATTCCGGCTTTTCGTTGTAATTTTATGTTTTTACATTTATTTTTATTGTAGAATTTTTGTTTTTATGTGCATTTTCTAAACAAACGTAAATTGTAGCAAACATTCACGCTACTTTCAGTTGAGGTGGATATGTTGGGAGTTAGGGATATAATCTTAATAATGAACAAGTTACTTTAAAAATTTAATATTTAATGATTATAACTTTTACCTCGCACTGTAAAATAATTATTAAAAAAAAATTGTTACCTTAGAAGCTTTTGTTACAAACTTCATATTTGATCTTGTCTAAATAAATTTATTTCTTTCAAATATATTTTGTTAAAATATTAAATATTTTTTTTTTAAGAAAATTTTTCCTGTCGTGAGTTAGGAATTTTTAAAAGAAATTTCCAAAATAAAATTATAGCAAAAACCAAATTAATCTAAAGAGAAAACAAAGTTTTTTTTCTTTAAAAATATGGACAATTTAGAAACAACATTGTCAGAGAAGAGTCAGGGGCATTTAGGTGAGTTCGAAGGGAAATTTAATGAGAATTTGAAAATTAAAATTTATTTTCGAATACAGATAATATTAATATTAAACAAAAAGATCATTCTCCTACAAGATCAAGTGTTAAAAGTTTCAAAGCAAGTAAGTTTTAGTTATTGACTTATAAAAATGAAAATATATGAATTCTCTTGTACAGATGTTGGCTCTAAGCCTAGCAATAAGTCTATACCAAAATTTGCTGGCAATAAGTTGGCTCTGAAAGCGGAAAATAAAAGTCAAATTAGTTTGGCTAAAACTGAAAATCAAAAGGTAACAAATAGGAAAACGGTACGATTTCTTTCCCCCTTATAAATCCTTAGAGCATTTTTATTTATTTTATTTCTATCAAAGACCTCGCCTCTAACTACAAAATCTCCAAATTCTTCAACACCAACGGGTTCTTCAATGGGAAAGTCCAAAATACCTGCCAGAAAAAGATCTGTATGTTTTTTTTTTAAATAAATGGAAACTTATTTTTCAATGTATCTGTTTTTTAGCCTTTAAATAACATTAATACAAAAACTAAAACTATAGCACAACAAAAATCTCCAGGACCTAAGCAACAGCAGCAAAAACCTATTACACAAAGGACTTTAGGGGAAAAGAAATCGCTGGAACTAAAACGACAACCTGTTACGCGCTCTAATTCAAAATCAAGTATTAGCAGATCTGAATCTTCGCAAATTAATAAAATGGCTGCCAGTATTTCCAAATCCAGTTTTGTTACATCCTCAGCCTGGCCCCAACAAACTAAACGAGTTTTTAAAAGCCAATCAGCTCGTTCGAGTTCGGAATCACCTGTTGCGGTAACTAATAAAAGAAGCGGTAAGTTTTTTATATATAAAAAGAAAGAGAAACGAAATTTAGTAATGAAGGAAGAATAAGAAGGAGGGAAGGAATGAATAGAAAGAAGTAGAAGTAAAGAAATTAAAATTGAAATAATAAAAGGGGAAAAAGAATTTAGAAGTCTGAAATGAAAGGATTGTAAAAAATGTATAAAAATTAATGAACTCTGCAAAAGGAAGGAATGGAAGGAGAGTAAAAAAGAAAAGATAAGAAAGGAGGAATAGTACACATTTGAATAAGCCTGCGTTAGGAAAAAAAGGAAAGAAGTTGAAAGCAAATAGAACAATTAGGTAAAATGAAAAGAAAATTGGTATCAACGTAAGAAATGAATTCAAGAAAAGAATTTAAAATAGTGTGAGAAAATGTGAAATGTAAGAAAGATCAGTATAAAAAGAAAAAATTCGAAAAAAAAACGAAATAATGAAAGAGAATAGAATATGAAAACTTGAAGAAAATAAATAAAAGAAAGCGGTGGAAACTAAAGAAAACAGACAATAAATAAAAAAGAGTGGATGAACTAGAATAAATTAAAGGTTTTAAATTTAAAATGAAACTAGAATGAAAGAAATAAGGATAGTAAGAGAAGAATGAAAACAATAGAGAAAAAGTAAGGAAGAAATTAAAGAAAAATTAATAAAGGAATGGGAGAGTTTAAGGACAGATTGAAAAATAAATCAAAGTAAATCATGAAGTAAAGGAAGGAAATTAATGAAATTAAAAAATGAAAGGAAACAAAACGTATCAAATAAAAGGGAATAAAAAAACAATAAAAGAAAAGGAAGTAAAAGGAAACCTTTACATCATGGGCAAGAGAATCAAGAAATTAAAAAAATGAAGGGGGAAACAAAATGAAGTAAAGAAAGGTTGGGGAAAAAGAATAGAAACCAAAGAAAGGGAGAAAAAAAGAAATGAAAAATAGGAAAGAAAAGAGCAGACATAAAAGTAATGAAATAAATTTAGGATAAAATATAAAAGAAAATGGTAAAAGAAAGCATGAAAAATTAATGAGGAAAGAAAGAAGAAAAAAGAAAACAAAATAAATGAAATAAAAACAGAATGAGAAAAATAATGTGGAAACGATACCTTCAGTATTAATAGTGAATCTGTCCCGTATGTGTTCGAATTAATTACTGCGTTATTAAAACATTAACGAAAATTGATACTAATTGGCTTTAAGTTGTCACCACTTAGGTATCGAATTTAATACCACAACTGTCAATTTGATCTAAACAGTTATGGGTTTTGAATCGATTTTTTCATTATTGTAATAATCTAAGTACTATTTGGCAAAATAGGAAACATAGAAAACAATGGACTCGGGGATATACTGAAAAACTTTCACAGCAAATTCTCCGATTCCCTTCGTTTGAAATGTCGAAACTTTTTATATTATTTTATATTTTTTGTAAAGAAGTTCTTATTTTTCTTATTTTTATGATGAAAACTTTGTACTTCATCGATTCGATTACGGTAATTTTTAAACGGACTTAGTTAAATTTAATCGGAAAGTAATTCTAAGTCAATTGGTATAAATTAATGTGGCCTCATCTATGATGGGGCCGGGTGTAAATAATAAAACATGATCATTAAAGTACTTATACATATCACAATTTCCTGATGTTAGTGTCCTTCCATACATAGATAAATGTATCGAATCTATGTATAGAAGGACAGAGGGACGGACTCACAGTGCTTTGATCCCATACAACGATGGGAGAAAAATAGAAGGAGTTGTCGTACCAAATTGAAACTTGGTACACGTATTGATTTACGCTTAGAATGAATAAATACGAAGTTTTGAAAAAAAAATGGAGCAATGACACGCCTACCTTCCATATATTCTGAAATATGAAAACGCATTTTCTTCCAAAATACAATATCAAAATTTTCGATAGCTATTGGAAATGGGTTTTTATAGGTCACATAATATTCTATTTAATAAATAAAATTTGAAGTCGATATCTTTATCGGGTTCAAAAATAAACGCTTTTGAATTTGAAAATTGCAAAGATAACGATTTTTTGTGTTTTTTTATACCAAAATAGTATTTACACTCTTTTTTCTCTAAAGTAAAATTTTCTTTAACAACATATAATAATTTTATATTTTTCTAAAAGATATCTTCATAGAGAAGGCTCTAAAGTAAAAAGCAAGCCCAATAACTCGAAATGGTCAAGGTACACACCCTCTAGAACTTGAACCATTTTATATGAGAGTTTTGCATTTAGTCTATATTTTTTCAAATCCCGAAGCACGAATCGGTAAACGGAATGCAGTTTTAGAATCCGTAATATGTTGTTAAAAGTTTCCAATCAAAATCTACGGAACTTCAGAAAAATGTGGATTTTATAGACCAATATGTGAAAAAGCCATTTTTGGGATTTTTGGAGTTTTTTTCGGGAATTGTGGAATTCCTTGTACAAAAATGTTAATTTTTTCACTTTATTTTAACTACTTGTTGTTGTAGCAGCTAGAACATCTTAACAATTTTCAGTCAGGAGGTTGTGCATCGAGCTCAAGTCCGAGGAATTGTGCTACTTTCACTGGTTGTGTCCATAAATCCGTCAGACACAGAGAAGTAGGGTTCGCAAGACAGTTGAAAATGTGGTGAGTGTCATGTGGGACTTCACCACATGCTGGGCATAAGTTGGGGACGGCAAGGTCTTTGCGAGACCAGTAGGCATTGAGCCTGTTGCTCCATTTCGACCTCAGTTGAGCCAGAACTACTCTTGTTTTCCGCGGCAGATTCTTCTCGTTATCTGCAGTAGGCGGTGCGCGGGCTCCTAAAACGACATTCAAGTGGTAACTTGCAACCGCGGAATCGATGGCGTCTCTGTGAATGTCGTCTTCGTAGAACCGAAACTGCATCACTTTAAAGTTTGATAAATTTAAAAAAAGTATGTTAGAGGTATCCAATTTTGATCCTTTTTAGCTCCGCCCCTGTAGGGTCTGATTGGTCCCACTTTCAAACTTGTCATTATACACTCCTCTGCTGCGCCTATACCAAATTCCATACAAATCGAACCAGCCGATCAGAAGTTACAGATTTATTTACACACTGTGTATGGGACATTTTTATTTTGAAAAAAAAAAATTTAGAAACGATTTTTTAACTTTTAATTAAGTAAATAAAAAACTGATAAATAATGTGTTTAAATTTGCGAAGGGTAGTTTAATTAATACACAAATTTTCCTCCTTTTTCAGTTTCCAATGTATCAACTCGTAGTGTACCCAGCGCCACCAAAAAGACCGAATATGAAACGAATTTACGTAAAATGTTATCAACTGCTGGGGACCAAAAGATAATCGAAAGTTTGGAAATTAATTTACAACCAAAACAACTGGATTTACAACAAAAAAACGAAAATCTTAAAGATGATCAAATAGACAAATTCAAAAGTAAATTTATAACAATAATATCCAAGTAATGATTTAATTGCAAATTATTTTCTTAGCTTCAGAATCTGTTGATGATTTTAAAAATAAAATTCAAATTTATATGGAACAATGGTTTTCAAGAGTTAAAGATGAATTAAACGATTCCAAAGACGATTATGAAATGGTACAAGAAAAATTGCAAAATCTACAAGTAAGTTTAATAATAAAATAATTAATTAATAATAATTAATAATCATTATTTCATTATTTTTAAATAAAATTAAAAATGTTTTAAATTTTTATATTTAACACCACCATAGGTGGGGAGGGTATTATGCGTTTTTGCTGATGTTTGTAACAATCAAAAATATTGGTCTAAAACCCACCTTAATTTATACCAATCGGCTTAGAATCACTTTCTGAGTCGATTTAACGATGTCCGTCCGTCCGTCCGTCTGACCGTCTGTCCGTCCATGTAAACCTTGTAATCAAACTACAGGTCGCAATTTTAAACAAAAATTAATGAAATTTGGCACAGGGACGAAGCCTATTGAAATTGGTTATGATCGGTCCATTATTTCACCTAGCCCCCATACAAATGTAAATTTAGTTTTAATATAAGCTTAATCTGTGTAACCTGAACAAGGCACAAATATCGGTTCATAATTGGACATAAGCTTCCCGTATAAAGCCTCTTCGGGAATCACCTCAAAGTGTAATAAATTCATAATTAAATGATTCGACGCAATATTCTGTATTCTTATGTTTTATTTTACACTTAATATGAATATCAGTCCACATTTGGCTCGAAGTCTAATAAAAGACCCCTGCCCTAATTATAATGTACACAATGGTGTAGGGTATCACATGGTCGGGCTTGACCGTCTATATCTTTTTCTCTCGTTTTGTTATAGAAAATTTTCGATTAATTTTATTTTTATAGAAAATGTCTCATCAAATTTTCAATTAATTTTTTGGTATAGAAAATTTTCGATAGACTGTTTATAGAAAATTTTAGTATATTTTTTGTAGAAATATTTTGACCAATTTTATGTATAGATTTCGTCTAATAATATATTTTGAAAGAAAATTGTCGATTTCTGTTTTTATAGAAAATTGTCGATACATATTTTTTACAGAAATTTGCGATACATTTTTTTTTGAAATTTGTCTATACATTTTTTTATAGAACATTTTTGAATACATTTTTTATAGAAATTTGCCGATAATTTTTTTTTATCGAAAATTTCCGATAATTTTTTTATCGAAAATTGCTGATAATTTTTATTAATAGAAAATTGTCTTTAAACCTTTGTATAGAAATTTTTCAACAGATTTTTTTATAGCAAACTGTCGATAACTTAAAGTATAACGTTCAACTCAGACTAACTTTCTAAGTCTATTTACCCTAGTCTGTCCGTCCGTCTGGTCTTCTGACCATGTAAACCTTGTTTGCAAAGTATTTGTTTTAAAAGCAGGGAATTAAAAAAAAACTCCCACATTTTTATACCAAAAGACGAGAAATCTCAGTAGGGGGAAAACTTGTTTCAAATATTGTAATTTTTCATTAAAACGATGAACCTGCCCTTGTTAAAGGCGTGGCTTACTAACTACTTTTTTGTGAGTTTAACCTACATACAACCAATACATTTTTTCTTTGTAGATTTCGGCTTTAAGAATACTTTATGTACTTTAATTATTTTTTTTTTTACTTAATTTTCGATATTAACAGCCATTTTTAAGGGNNTTAATTTTTTGGTATAGAAATTTTTCGATAGAATGTTTATAGAAAATTTTCGTATATTTTTTATAGAAATATTTCGACCAATTTTATGTATAGAAATTCGTCGAATAATTTTTGTGAGTTTAGAATAAAAATTAAAAAAAAAGACTTTTGAAAATTGATAAAGTTTGGATAGGACTGGCGTAGAAACCTCTGCTTAGAAAGACTCCTTTTTTATTTCGCAAATATTAATGTTAATAATTCTTTGGAAATCATTACAAAAAATTCTGTATTCCGAAACAAAAAATCATTTTTTTAAGTGAAATATTACCACATTTTTTTTTTTTTTTTTTTTTTTGAATTTCAACTTCAGATTTAAATAACTTTTAAGCCGATAGATTTATTTTTATAGTTCTTTTTGTAATATTATTTAGAATTTTATTCAAAATTTAGCGATCACTATGTAGGTGCTAAATTAGGGATTCTGAGTTTAAAAAACTAGGCAAAAATTAGGGTAGATTTAGGCTTGACTCAAATATTTCTTAAACTAAAAGGGATAACTTATATATGTAAGTAGATTTTTTTGTAGACATTTATAAGGAATAAAAATA
>MINK01186139.1:0-10844 GCA_001735545.1 Phormia regina
ATAGATAGATAGATAGATAGATAGATAGATAGATAGATAGATAGATAGATAGATAGATAGATAGATAGATAGATAGATAGATAGATAGATGGATAGATGGATAGAAGTCCTGTTCCGTATTAATGGAACTGGAAAAAGACTCATCTATAATATTCGCTTCAGGAATTACACAAACATCAAACATACACACTTCATTTTTTGCGTTTTCTTGTAGTGTACGCTGGGGGAGTTCTTCCGAAGAATTAATTTTATTTTTATCTAAGACTGGAACAGTTAAGACCGACCATATGGTACCCTACACTATTTCCAATTCGGGAAGGAACCAATTGTGGACTTATACTTGTACTAAGTGGTGATTCCCGAAATTGGGTCTTATATGGGAGCTATGGTCAATTATGGACCGATCTTAATGAAATTTTGCAGGGTCACTTACACTTATATAAATATTATATGTCGAATATTTAATTAATATTAACATTTTTATGGGATTTATGCACGTTAAAGTCATTTTCGAAAGAGTGGTTCATATGGGAGCTATTGGTGCATAGATTTATGATTTCATAAAACTTATTTATATCAAATAAATAAAATATTTAAATTTTTAAGATATGTTTGAGTGTTAAAACTGTATTCCGGAAGAACATTTGTATGGGGGCTAGGTGAAATAATGGGCCGATCAAGATCGAATTAAATAGGCTTCGTCCTTGTGCCAAGAAAATCATATGTGCCAAGTTTCATCAAATTATCTCTAAAATTGCGACCTGTATTTTGCGCACAAGCTTTACAATGACAAGCTTTACATGGAAATATATTCAAATTGGCCTGTTTTTAAAAATCGGGGTCATTTTGACCCCAAGGCCGTGTAAGGGTTAATTTCATGTTTTTCACTATCATTCTAAATATCAGTTATTAATAAATATATTTCTAAAGTTTTATGATAATCTACCGAAAAATAGATAAAATTTCGGCTAGTTTCCATCAAAATATTGCAAATATTACAAAATTTGACCTTTGACCTTAAAGTTATAGGTTTAATATCGTCCAAATTGTACTGAAACTCCTGATTATATTTAGAAATATGTGGATTAATAAATTTTTAAGAAAAGTTCCATTTAAAATACACAACAAAGTAATAAAATGAAATGATTTGCTAAAATTATTACATAAATGTGTTTTTTCTCCGATCCCGCTGGAATTCGAAATGCAGGTTACAGGCAAACTTATAAAGAGGTAATTGCCTAATTTTTCACTTTTATTCGTAATCTGTTGCCTAAATCCCTAATGAGATCTCCAAAAATAATGAGATTTGTTTAACAAAAGTATCAAAAAAACTTGAAATTTGAATTTTGAAAACGACCCGCTAAAACTTTAACATTTTACCATAGCTGAGAACAGCTTTAAGTTATTCCTATAAAACAAAAACTCGTTCAAGTAACAGATATATTTTAACTATACAATTGTTTTATTCGAATATTTTCAAAAATATATTTACGTTTTTGTCACATTTCGAATTCAAGTGCTCTGAAACACGTTAATGGCCTGGAGAATTTTCAATACCAATAGGCATGCCATTAATCCCAATATTTGCAACTACATCTGTGCAAAATGTAGTTCTCATCTTCTAGCAGTAGTGAAATCATCTAAGTGTGTAATAACTGCAACTTCCCCATTTATATAACTTGGCTGATGGCATACTTCGTGCTGCTATTGTAGATGCTGCCGCACGAAACCAAAAATAACTCAGATTTTGTTTATTCTCGTTGATAAACATTTATTCCAGTATTTTCGAAGAGAAGTCTCATAGTTTGATTTCAAAACATACAGTATGTCAAGAAAATGTTTTTACATTAAAAGAAAACAATATTTTCTCAATGTTTAGCTTTTAAAATGTAAATAATTTTTAGCAAATCTCAAATTTTTTAATAAGAATTTGTTAATTAATATATTTATTATATAAAATGCAGAAAAACGTAATATTTAATGATTTAAACTAATAAAAATAGAGCAAAAACTAAAAAAGCACAAACATTTTGGTATCAAGAAATTCTTTTTACATATATAAAACTGTTAGAAAATTTGCGAAATTTCGGGAAATGAAATCCAATCTGTATTGGACAGCTGGTATGTATAAGTTTTTAATGAATATCATAGTCAATTTGTATATTCCGTCGTTAGTGCGTTTTTTTAGTTCATTATAGTCCTATAATACCTCCTAGCCACTTTCTTTCACATTATGCGAATAAAAAAAATTAAGTTGGATTAAAGTATGGATTCTGTACAAGTATATTCTACACTTTTTGCAAATAAATGTTGCTTTATTATCAGTCTTTATTCATAATTGCTTGGAGTTTTTATTTGAAAATAACATCTGTTTTGACATTTGTCTCTAATAAACTCATATTTATTAGTATATTTTTATTAAACGAGCTTTCAAAGCATAGAATTGTTTTAGTACATCAACTATATTTCATAAAAATACAGAATTTCTAACTATTCTAAACGAAATACAATGGTACTGACCTGTAGTTAATACATAGTATCTTAAAAATAGAAAAAGTTAAATATATATGGTTTTTATTTTATAAATAGTTTTTAGAAGTTTTTCAGTGTACCCGTACTGGGTTCAATTATACTTCAACATAATATTAACATTCCTACACATCCTATTATTCGCTTCTTTGCTTTTTAAGCTTGTCAATACAAATCATAGGGAATGATAATAATTTTGCAACATTTGGCCTCCACAAGAGTATCAATTTTCCGCGTAGATTTTAACCTGTATTTGATCAGTGTCTTTTATTGTTTCTTGAAAAATATACTGGAAGTACCCTTTGTAGAACCCATTATGGTGGATATTTTTCACTAGTTTCCTTAACTTTGCTGAATATTTCAATTAGACTGTTGTAAACTTCCAAATTTCACATTTTTTGGAGCGATTTAATATTATATTAAGTATTTGTCCTAATAAGTAACACATTTATAAAATATCTTTAGCATTTTTCCAGAATTGGTTGTTATAGTAAACTCCAAATGAGTTTATCCCTTTCAGTTTTTCTCTTGACCTATTGAATATATAATTTATGAAGTAATCATAATATATTTTATGGATTTGGACACATATTTATGTTCTCCAAGAATTGCTTTAAATAGCAACAAAAAGGCATGTGTAAAAACAATTTCTTGACAGGTAGTTTACAGGGTATATGTAGTTTTTGTTGTAGTAGGTTTGTAATTACAATCATAAAGAATTATTTTTGATGAAATCCATTAAAGAAATATACATAAAATAAAATATAACAATAAAAATTTGCGAATATTGTCCAGTTAAAATAACAAATTGTAAAAATATTTTCCTGACAGATTGTATTTAATTTATCGTTAGGAAAATGTTATGTGAACTAAAACAATTATTAGCTGCACAACAAAAATCACTTATACACAGTCTATGTTTATTAAAATTTTACTAATATTTTTTGTTAGATTTTCTTATTTAAAACATTCAATTTTATAAATTTCAACATTTATTAGGATTTACTGTATCATTGGAATGATATATATTGATGCTATTGAATGCACTTAACCCTTTAAGTCACATGAATGTATTGTGTGTAATACAATTATAGATAAATTTATGAAAAAAAAAAACAGGAAAAAAAAGATATTTACAAGAAACGTTGCATGCACAATATAGTCATATTATATATCATTTTAAAGAAAATTATGTCTTTTTTTTAAAACCCATTATAATAAATTTTACGATTTTAAAATTTTTAGCACACTTTTCTTGAAACCACACGAACAAATGCAAATTATGTTCATATGGACATATTTCAAATATTTGAGACTGAATAATTTCTAAATACTTATAGGTATCAAGATAATTTTTTCATATGATACTATTTAATTTAGATGATTGATGAATATATAAATCAGAAAAATATATATATAATTTTACTATATATTTTTAGGAGTAGAAGTTGTTATTATTGAATAATATGGGTATTTTTGGAAAATTGCCTCGTGTGACTATGTTTACCGTTAGGCTGTAATAATTGTTTGCAGAACATTTAAGAACATATTGATCTATATAGTTTAATTCACAGAAGTACCAAAATCAACAATCAATTTTTTTACAGACTCAAAAATTTCACGTTCTCATCCAAAATTGATCATTTTTGATCACTGCTGGATGTAGGGTGAATGTTTCAGAAGTTTTCAAAATTACGCTTACACATTTTCTTGAGGACCCGTCTTTCAGAAAATGTCAAAAATATTAACATATTTGAACAAATTTTTGTTAAAAGAGTTACTTTTTTGGAAAAAAAATTGAAATTTTTGATACCTGTTTTGAATTTTTTTCTTGTTATCGAATTGAAATAACTAAAGAATTTTTTATTAGCATAATAAAAAAATAGAAATTTTATTTTAAAAGAAAAAAAGAAGAAGTCAAAAATGTAAAAATAAATCGATTAATATTTGTAAAAGATATAAGCCCCGATATGTTTTTCACTCTCGAGGTAGTCAAATTTGCCGGTGTGCTGTAGCTACAGACTCCATATAACAATATTCTGAAAGCCTAATTCCTCCAATATCTACGTTTCAAGTTTAATGTAAATAGGTTCAGTGGTCGCAAAGTTCCATACTTATTACCATTTATTTTGATTTTGGCCCCACTGTGAATGGTCTCATTGGAATGTAAAATTTACTTACGGAAATTTTTTTAAATCAATAAAATTACGATTTTCTTGTAATCATAATACATCATAATTAAAACGATAGATGAAGATATACACCATTGCCAATGTGTACCAAAGAGGGGGCCAATGAGTGTAAAACTGACGTTTTGAAAAATGTTTGCATTTGAGACTATCTACAACGTTGACTATTTCGGGCACTTAAGTATAATGTGTCCAGCGTGAACTATTTATGAAATTTATTATTCTTTGAACTATTTTTATATGACAAATATAAAGAATGAATTCAAATAAACTTATGTCAGCACTTAGAAGTATTTAGAATTTTAAATATAATATATAAATTTGTCATTGGTATGGATAATATCCGGAAATAATCTCTAGAAAAAAAAACCATTAAGAAATTTAAGAAAAATGATAGTCATATCAGACGATATGATCGCTGACATTTTTCGAAATTATTATTTAATAAATTAGGTAGTAATGTTGATGGACTCATATTTAAATGACCTCAAACAGTTTCGGAAAAGGCGTTCAGAATTATAAAGTTCTATTTTCAAAGATATTTTCGAAGATTATTTCACAAAGTATTCTTTGAATCTATAAAACCACTAGAGTAACAATCCTATTTATATCTGATAAAGGAATGATTCATATCTTATTCTATTCTCGTTTATTTGACCAATTATTCCAAAATAATTAATTAAAAATATATAAAATAATTGAATAAGTTTTTGCGAAATTCAAATAAAAATAATAAAAAAAAATAACCTTTTTAGTTTTTTTTTAATAATAACGGTATTTACGGTATTTTAGTTTCCGTTATCGATACCATTACCGAAATAAAAATAAATTGAATACCGATTCCGTTATTCGTTTCGGTTTCTAACGTTGGTTTTTCTATATTCTTTAACCAATTTGTTCAATATATCATTACCACAAAACTTATTAAGGATTTAAGTTAGTTTCAGCCACGTTAAACCTTTTTTTACTATTTCTTTATAATATTTTCAACCTAAATGAAACGTATGTGTAAATTAATTTTTATGCACATATATTTTTTATTAAAGTATCATTACAAGATTATATTGTTTACAAGAAGAAAAATTCGAAGTATTTTCCAAAGTTATCGTCACTTTAATGTAATTCCACTAGGTGTATCAATTATTTTTTATTTATTTTTTTTGAACAGATGTGTATATAGTTTATAGTATTATCAAAATTGAAAATTAGTAAACGTTAAAAAATACTTACATTAATATTATTAAAATAAAAGCACATAAATATTAAGTTCACAGCAATTTATTTGTTTTAATTG
The DNA here is from genome assembly GCA_001735545.1 of Phormia regina. Taxonomy (NCBI): domain Eukaryota; kingdom Metazoa; phylum Arthropoda; class Insecta; order Diptera; family Calliphoridae; genus Phormia; species Phormia regina. The sequence continues at coordinate 6,013 of MINK01186139.1, forward strand.
ATAGGTTATGATTCTCATTTTTTTTTAAACATTTAATAACTTTCAAATGTACGTTAAATATTAGAATATATTTTTTATAACAAGTTATAATATTTAATATTACTTACTGTCTTAAATAAATATGATTGGAAATGAAAGGTAATACATTTATTATTGGCTTAGTCTTAACATTAAAAAATGTACATGAATATAAAATTATACATCTTATTTTAGTTTAACTATATTTAAAACAAGCGTATTCGTTAAAATTGGCAATTCTTTCACAGTAATTTCAAAAAACTTTAGTAAAATACATAAAATATAAATATATAGCTCAAAATTTATAAATATATTGAAGTAAATTTGTAAACATAATAGTTTGTTATAATCAATATAAATACTAAATATATTTGACTATTTAAAGCATGTAAAATTTGTGGGTTTTATTTTAAAATATATGCAAAAATTATAAAAATAAATACTACTTCAAACACTTAATAGTAACTAAATATTTGCTCATCTAAATTTTTCAATATTGGCCAAATTCTTTATGTAAATTTTTGTTGTTTTATGTCTATAATGCCCGTTAATAAAACGTACCGTTCGTTTTCTAACTCACGCTTAATAATAAATTTCAAATTAAAGATATTTATTAACAGTTCTTGTAGATAGTGTTGTTGTGAATTAGTTTTTTATCTAAACGTCAGAATATTTATATTTTGAAATTTAAATGGTTCTTCGCTACCTCTATATTATTGAAATGGAAATGTTTAGTGTAAATTTTTACAAAAACACAATCCGCTTTTGTAAAAAATTAAACGTTTACTTATAGTGATATTCCCGAATTCATGACAATTGTCAGATATTTGTGCTTTTATAAATGTGACAACTATCACCAAAAATTCATACAAAAAAATAATAGAAACATTTTTCTTTTAGTCCCAATTTGTTTTATTATCGTAATAAATTCGTTTGTTACTCGGTCAAAAATAGCCCTGATAGTAAACAAATACTTTTCAAATATTTTTTATTCTACTTTAAAATGTTATAGATTCATATTTTTAAATTCACGGTGCGAAGTATGACTCTTTAAAGCAAAATAAAACTACACTTTCTAGATTTTTTCATATTAATTACTTTTTTATTTAAGGATTTAGTTTAATTCAATATATATAACCGATTTGCCATTTTCTTCCTTTTGGCTATGGGGGATATATTTATGTTTTACAATACAGTTGAATGGCAATCAGAAAATATACTCTTGTTATTTAATCACAACTTGTCCATTTTGTTTTTGTAAAAAAACAAAATGTAAGTATGTATTCATGAGAAACAAAATAGAGATAAATAATTTGAGACGCTCTTTTGTTTGTTTTTTTTTATTCGTCGGAGAGAAAAAAATGTAATTCTAGATCCTGGTAAGAAATAATGACATAACCGTTTTCTCGGTGGCTGGAATAAGAGGAAGCTGATTTAGTCCATATTTGAATACCCTTAACCTTTTGTCGTCATCGACATTAAAGGAGCCCGAGATCGTCATCTGGCGCCCGCAAAATCTTTTCCTCTAATAGTAGCCATCCGTAGTCATTTTCGGGTCGACTACGATCAATGATGGCCGCTTGCTGATGTTTTCAACCACTTGCCCTCTGGAACATTGCTCTCACTCAGTCGATTGCACAAGGTCTGCTAGGCACAAAAATGTATAATTTTTTAAAGTTTCAAATTAACTTAAAGTTTTTTAGAAATTTTGTAAGGAATCTGGAGAATATTTTAAACAACTGAAGCCGGCCAAGTTAAAAAACAAGCGAAAGAGAGGATTGCTTTTTTACTAAATATCTCTTAAAGTTACTTTTCTTTTTTGCGGATTCAAAAAATAAAATTTGATTGATTGATTGATTGACGACATATTGCAGATTCTTGGACTGCATTCCGTTTGCTGACTCGTGCTTTGAGATTTGAGAAAATATAGTATAAAGGCAAAACTTTCATATAAAATGGGTCGAATTCGGGTGGGTGTGTACCTTGACCATTTGAGTTATTGGGCATGATTTATATTTCAAAGTCTTTTCTGTGAAGATACCTTTCAGAATAGTATAAAATTATTATATGTTGTTAAAGACAATTTTATTTTAGAGAAAAAGTAGTTAGATACTAATGATATCGACTTCATTTTTTTATTCAATATATAATTTTTTTTTTAATTAGTTAATGAAAAAGAAATGAAATCAGTCAGAAACGCTAGGATATATATGAATAAAACTGGGCCAAGAACACCCAAAATTGAGATACTTAAAATTTTAAATGGAAATAACTCAAAACAATAAGATTCAATAAGACTCAACCAGCCGATCGGAAGTTACAAATTTATTTTCAAAAAATGTTGATTCTGCCCCACGGAGGAATGGGATTTAAATCTCGGGGGAAATTAATTCCGCGGGAGTACTTAGAATCAGGCCACATATCCTATTAACTAAAAGTCTGATATCATTAAGAAGGAAATTAACATCATTAAAGAAATGTAAAAAATCTATTACAAACGAGAAATGTTTATCGTATATTATTTATCACTTCTTTAAATATATGAATTGATAAACTAAATTGAAATATTAACTATTATGGTTGTAATTAAATAGTTACTAAACTACTTCCATGTATGTTGTTGTCATTGAATAGTTACAAAATCTGGGGTTTATTTACATTAAATTAAATTGTATGTTTAAAACCCTGCCAAAAGATTCATATAATAAAATTAAAAACTATTAAGCGTTGTTAAAATGTTTTGTAATCTACAATTAATCTTAAATAATAATTAACGATAGTTTAATCATAATTTTTAATTTATTGCATTATCACGTAGAGAATAACTGGATTTTAAATTACAAAATCCTTTTTCTAGTTTATCGGCATCACCAGCTGAAAATCTATGAATAGTTGAAGATGTAACTGAAAATGATTTTAAACATTGACCGTTAAAACTCAGAAGAGAATGTTCTGGGGTTTCTTTTCCTAACTCATTATCTTGCGTGCGTTCCATAGCTGATGTTTTGTCTGCGCAAAAATGTTGATGTTTCTGTGATAATTTACTTGATATATCACCTAGGTTTTCTGATAATCTTTGGTACTCGCTGCTTTTAGAACGCTGTAAGTTCCACGGTGGTTGTTTTAGGATAACCGCACTCTGATTAGATAGTGGGACTCTTTTATCAAGCACTGGTCTGGAAAAATTTGGACTACTGCACGAACTGCTCGAACTAGAAAGACTAGAATTGCTTTTACGAAGATAAATTTGTTCAAAGGAGCTGTGATCTTTATTTTCTTTAGTAAAATCTGGTTCGTATCGTGTTGAATCTGAAATTGGCTCCACTATCTGTAACAAGGCGTCTGTTGATCTACAGAAGTTCGTATTATTTATAGACCAATTTAGATCGTTTGTCTTATCCAAAGGTTCATGAAATGCTCCGACCGGAGATGTCACTTCCTCTATGGTATTTAATGGTGATATTTGCGAAATTTGTTGTTGCTGAAACAACTCCATATCAGGGTGTACATTTGTACTTATACCAAGCCATCCAAGTACAAGTCGTGGATTAGAAATCACAAATTGTTCAAACGTACTTAGTTCCAACTTTTGAAATTCTGTTTGACATCCTCTAGATTTTGTTATTTTTTTATTAGACGGTACTGATGAAACAGATTGCGATGCAACCTGAGGAAAGCTTGCTTTGTCCAAAGCAGTATTTTTTGTTTCGGTTGACATCTTATCCATTTCACGGCCCCAGATTTCTGGTGGGTGAGAAGAACATCTCTGAAGGGTAGGATCTTCGCTATTTATTATCGAAAAATTGACTCCAGTTACAACATTTTCACTTATGTTTGGAATAGAACGTCCTGGTAAAATTTTAAGACTTGCTTGAGAGGCCATAGTCGAAACAGTTATTTCTTGTAAAGCCTGCAATGCATTACGAACCTCTAGACTTAATTGGGTCATATCTTGATGCAGTGAAGATACTTGTGAGTCTAGTCTTTCCAGAGAATGTCTTTTAAATGGTTTTTTGTCTTCAGTATCCAAAACATCACTATTTATATCATCATCTAATGATGTAGTATCTACACTCGAAGTAACATTTATAGAACGTTGACGTTCAACGCGTTCGCGAAGTGTCATTAGGGATCGTCCTCTAGAATTTAGTTTCTTAATACGAGGGCTATTTAGTCCCAAAAGGGGGGATCGTCCGTGTAGAGGTGAAGGGGTCGCGATACTAAGATGTGGTGATACTGTTGTACCTGTTGCTGTTTCATTTTCCGCATCATCGTTACTTTCAATATCATTTTGATTTTCATCATCTTCACTTATACTCGGTAGAGGAAATGTTGGCCCAATATCGGAATCCTGACTTTCATAGCCTTCGCGTAAATTGAACGTCAGATCATGTTGAATATCATTAGCAAATTGTTGTTGATATTCTGGATACAATCGTAAAACTTCTACAAGTCCACCCATATGAACACACTTCAAGTCACAATAGGTAAGAGCCTAAATGAAATAGAATAAATTAAAATTCATATATATTAGTAAAAAAACACAAATGCTTTACATTGCAAAATTAACGTCCAAAAGTTCAAAATAGAAAAGACCTGAAAGAATTTATCAATTCCACGAGAGAACGCCCAAAAATATTTTCTATGACTTCCGATTTTCCTAATTTCTTGCATACCCATAATCTATGGAGCCATTTAAATATCTTTATTTTTATTTTTCCGAATTTTGAAAAATTTGCTAATTTATTCAAAAGTCAAAAATATCAAAAAAGTGTGTAACTTTAAACTTAAAAATCTCCAAAAAGCATATATAT
>MINK01186195.1:0-18431 GCA_001735545.1 Phormia regina
ATGAACATGGTATTATTCTAATCAAAGAGAAACGGCTGTACAATCACTGAATAGTTGTGGTGATCATGGTGTGACCATGTTTTTTTCTGCGTGTATAAAAAACACAATCATAACATGTCGTTAATGTTCTTGTTTTAATTTTTCAACATTTTGACAGCAAAACAACAAAATAAAAAATATTAAAGCAGAGTAAAATCTATTTGACAAACACACTTCCTCACACATTCACTCTCTTTTTCTCTATTTGTTTTCTATATAGCTATTTTTCTTTGTGTGGACTTTCTTTGAATGCAACAACAAATTATGATGATAATGATGATCAAGAAGGAGAACAAGAAAAAAATGACACAATAAATTTTCAAATATTAATTGCTCACCAATTTGGCTTGTCTGCAAAATGATTAGCGCAGGCATTTTTATACAAGAAAAAATAAAATACAATACCATTAAGTTATTTAATTGTTGTTTTTTTTTTTTCTTTACGCCATTAAAGACTCTTTTTTAAATAGATTTTTTTTATTGTTATTGTTGTCGTTTAAAAAGACCAACGAACAATAAAATAATTTATTTAATTTACGCTTTTTGATAAAAATAAATTAATTTAATTGTATTCAGCTGAGTGTCGAAGTTTCAAAATGCTGATAATGATGATATGAATCTTACGAATGTATTGGTGTGTGTGCATGTGAATAAATAACTAACGGGTTTAATAAGTAACAAATGTTTATATTCATATTAATCATACGCACATTATTACTTAGTAAAAATGAAATTTGGTTGTTTGTTACTTGATTTGCAATAGAATATTAAATTTAAAATTAAATATATTTCTTCAAAGAAATTTGGCTGGTGTTGGGAGAGTAATTATTATTTTTTTTTTTTAATTACAAATATATTTTAATTTTATCCAGTTTTAATGAACAGTTCTTAATTTTCTTATAAGTTTTCAATTACGCAATTATTTTTTTGTAAGTCTACTTTATCGTAGATTTTTTTTAAATATTTTTTTTATCCATTATTAATTTTTGTCTCATCCAAACATATAGCGGGTGTTATATATAAGTGAATAAAATAATACCTTGAACTCAATTGGTTCTTTTCCAAGTTGTATATCGAAGATATCAAAAGTAACATATACTTATAAATATATAATTTACTGGATCTTTTTAAAGAAGTGATAAAATCAATATTCCATAAATAAGTAAATAAGGTTCTTAATAGTCCCACCGAACGACTATATTTTGATACATTAGGGCCAAAAAACATGTTGGTATAGTGACTACATATATTCTGCATATACCTGGACAAAATTAAAAGGTTTTAGTAATAATTAAGTCTATAAGTTTGGTCAATTATGAGGACTCTATAGTTTTTATAAAATTTCATTCAATTTCTACTGGTGATACATCTGGACTTTGAGCAGGTCACTCTGAAATGTTAATTATTTTCTCAGCAATATATTTTGAATCAAATTAACCCTAATCTATAGGCGTATATACTTACTACAAAAATTAAACAAAAATTATACACAGAAAAAAATGTTTGGCAAACAACAAATCATTTATATTATAATTTAATCATATTATTTGTAAATATAATTAATTTCCTAAAGATCTTAAAAAATTGTAAAGAATAATTAAAGATTTGTCTATAAAAATAAAGAAATGAAATAAATTTAAGAAAATTTTTAACAATCTTTAGCTCATTATGTCTATACAAGAAAAAATTGTTATAATAAATTCAATTATTATAGTTATTAATATTATCATTTTGATGATTGGAGCAAAATCAATTAATATTAAAAATTTCGTAATTCAAGTCGATTTTTACTTTTTTTCTGTGTATGTTTGTTTACTTTTTTTATGACACCCGCTGTAAAATATTTCTTCATTTTTCCTGAGGCCAGCATGAGCGAACTTCAGCAAATTTTAGCCTTTGTTGTACTATCTTCTTCGACAACATTGATACTTTTCCATCACTATGACCTTTAAAGTTCTCTTTAATACGTGTTTTTCGAATTGTTGATGTGTGAATTTTTATGTTTAAATCATATTTTATTGGTTTCAATGATTCCACGTTTAACTGTAAGTGTAATTTTTGGTTTTCTACAACCGGAATCCATTTGACTGCATTTTCAACCAGCGACCGTAACCGTTATGACTTTCATCATAAAAATCAAATAATAACAGTTATTTTTTTGATTTTTATTTTTTTGAGCAGAAATAAAAGTTATTTTTACTATAGTAAATGGTAAAAAAACATAGGAAATATAGGTAAAAAAAACAAAAGCAAAACACAAACACAAATACGAAACAAATAAAAAGGAAAAGATTTACTATTTAATTTTTTTTCCTAAAAGTCCTTAATAGTTCCATTCATTACAACGTGCAACAATTTTTCTAAAAAATTAAACATGAGAAAAACGACATATTTCATTAAACAAAAGCTCATAAATAATTAAACTATTTATTCAATTTTGATAATGTTTGCTTATATTATATCCCAGAAAAAAGGAGACTGAAAAAAGGCCTGAAAAAATCATGAATTTAACATTGTGTTGTCATTGGAAAAAAGTACTTAGAGGTGCAAAAGAGCTGTAAAAGTTCTTTTTTTAACCTATGGTTATTATTGGCAGAATCGTCTTCTTTTTACTTCTTGTTCATTTCTTTTGAGGTACTTAACTTAAAACTATGTTTATAAAAATCTTTAGCAAAAATTCCGCTTTGGCTTTATTAAAATTTTCTTAGAAATTATTAACCTTTTTTCCCGCTAAAAATTAATTTATTTTCCCTTTTTTGGAAGTAGTTATTAAGAACTTCTAAAAAGTTTGGGATAAATGGCAACAAGATTTATTTAAAGGAACTTTTAATGAAAAAATTCGTTCAGCTTCATTAAAAATAAGTGAAAGCAATAATTTCTGAAAAACTCCGAAACTATTGACAAATTTTGTTTGCATCTTTTGGTGCTTTATTTTTGTAAATCATACAAATGAATCTTGAGTTATAGTGAAATATATTCTTATAATTGTCTTATTTAAGGAAAAATATTATACATGACCATGTAAAAATTAAAACCTATTAAAACTGAAAGCTTCTCCTATTTTTATGTTTTTCAGGATGATAAAAAAAATGTTTGCAGCCCAGTGTTAAATTGAAAAATGTAGAAATAAAACTTTGAATGACTGCTGTGAGCAGCCCTCATAAATGACGCTTATAGTAAGACTACGCAAACATTAGTTTGCTGTTTATTTAATTTAAAAATAATACAAACCTCTAATTCACGATTTGCCATCAAATATTTTATTATAGACTTTTCTTCATCTAAATTCCATTTCTTTGTGGGTTTGGTGCGCACACGTTAACATTTTGCCTTGAATAAAAACATTAGGCAAATCTGAGTTTGTTTCAAATTTGTTTGCCCGAACGTAAACAAAGTTTTTCTATAGCAATATGAAATTTATTTTATGCTCACATTACTCGCATTTATTTTCCCTTTTTAGTTTGTTTAAACAGACATAAATATATAGTCAAATAGGCAAACAGGAAAACATGTTTTCTCATGGGTCACATTTGAATTATTATTTGCTTTTAAAAATTATTTTATCAAAACTGTCGAAAGCAATAAATTTATTTTTATTAAAAATATGAACATTTTTTTGATTTTATGATGTGGTGCAGCTTCGATTACTGTTTAGAAGAGGAATAAATAATATAAAAAAGTAGAAAAAGACAATGCCAGACAATTCGATCATATCCCATAATACTCTCAGTGCCACAAACATCAACAACATTAAGGTTCATATATGGTTGCTTATTTTGCAGCCATGAACCTCATCAAGAGCACTTCCTATTTTTCGTCGTACTCAACGATTGACTTCCCTAACACCGCATCCACAATATTATCCGTGATGTCATCACCTGACCTACTCATTCTTCTTCTAGAGTGCCTCGTTCTTCTCGTCTCCTTGACGGTTTTTCAGAATAAATAACAGCACTCGTTGCACCATCTACATCACTAGCAGCCTTAGCAGTGACCTCACCACTACTCATCATCGATTTAATCGATGTCACTTGCTCTAATCCACCTTATACTCCTTCGAACGTCGTCATACTTCTAAAAGTTATTCGTGGTTAAGGGTGCCAAAAGGCCATGATTTTTTGCATACATATATCTCACTAATTGTACATCATTAGTGTTTTGGTGCTATAGCAACATACATAGAATATGTAGGAATAGTCCTTTTGACAGTACAATAGAGTAGCCTCACTGAACATTTGACACTTGTATCAGAAAAGATTTCTTAACAATATATGCTATAAAACAAAAAAATCTTCAGAAAATGGTTGGTATTTATTTATTATATCGTTTTGAAATAAAGCGGATGCTAAAATCTATTAAAGATATCATAAAAAGCTTAAAATGATTTTTAGGATGGTCGATGACTTTTGGCTGTATGTTTAAGACATCAAGGCGATGCTAATATGCAAAAATTCTGGGGTACAAAGTTATATATATATATAATTACATATCCTGTTTTATTATAATATTTTTTGCAATCATTTTTTTGAAATCATTAAAATGATCAAAAATATTGTTCTCTATTTGTAGAATTTATTGCTGAAAATTCCATACTTAAAGTAAACAATATGACTCAATATAATTATTATTTGATAGTGTTTGTTCTTATAAAAATTTTGTAAAATCAAATAATTATTTGCCCAAAAAATGGGAAAATATTTTCCATAATATGGTCACACTGTGTTCACATTGGGAACATGTTTGTTTGTTATCAAATATTTTTGTTTGCCTAAGATCATCTGATTTGTTGTTTGCCACACAAAAATATTTTATGGTCAGATTACGGCAAATATTTCCCTAATGTGACCGTACCTTTAGAAACTTCTTAAAAATCCATTTTTATAAAAATTATAAAATATTGTCGATGACTAAGTCGGCAATATTTTCTGAAGGCTGCTAGTCAGCTAAAGTATACAAAAAATATTCTTCCTTTTACTTTTTAAATGTCTCAATTTTTTTATTTAACTTTATAAAAGCTAATAATTTTATAAATAAATTAATCCTGAAGTTGTAGAACTATGCACAAATTTATAATTTTAATTTGTACATATTGCGAATATTCAATGTCGGTAACTTTTAAATATTATCACCGGTTCGATGAAAAGTTTTACTCTTTCGACTTAGATTTACAGGTCTTATTATTTTAGGACTTTTTTCCTTGAACCACAACAACATTTTTTTAAATCTATGATAAAACTTTAGTATTTTTTGACAATAAGACTTGATAGTACACCGTGTGAATACCCCAAATATTTCTCTTCTTAAGCTAAATTGTATTTCTACATGAGTATCTTAAAATTCGTAATACTAAATTTATGTGAATGTAATACTTGGAAAAAAATCTGTAGCAAATAAAAAAACCTCGATATTATCTATATTGGAGAATTTTTTTACAGGAAAACTTGCTTAGTATTCAAATTCTTACTCACATATGACCATATTAGGGTGGTTCAAAATCCTTTTGTTAGCTAGAGCTAATGAAAATATATCCTTTTGGGGCTTTTCGGATGTATTTGTTTGTTATTGTAAATCAGATAAACAAAATCACTCTATGTAACTTAATGGGCGTAATGGTAAACCAATACCCCAATTTGCATAAAATGTGTGAGAATTTGACTTAAACTTACTTTAGAAAGCTTATAAATATAAGCGTTTTTTCATATAAATCGTTCTTATATAAAAACATTTATTTATGAAAGAAATTATGGTTTGAAAAATTTTAATAAAAAAATTCTAGAGGAATATATTATATCATTTTCGGCCTAATGTCTTTTTATATTTATGTGAAAAAATTTTAAATTTTGAATGTTTGTAAATTTTTCACTTATTTTGAAAAAAATTATAAAATTTTTGACTTATTGAGCCTGGTCCCAAATATGCGCCCAAAGTTCTTTCCTACGATAATAGATTTGCATATTGTTCCTTTGGCAAAAATATGAAAAAAAAAAACGAAAAAAGTCCATACTTTCATTTTTATCTAGCTAACGAAAGGATAATGTCAGGACCAAAATTTTGAGAAACGATATCTAAGCATGAAATTAATTTTCGTTTGAGCTGGGAACATCGATCCCTTATTTTTTCTCCACAAACAGAAAGTAAAGGAATGAAAGACAGGAAGAGTAAAAAAATAAGAATTTTTTTCCGTCTATATTTTCAACCTTTTTTTTTTAATTCTAAGCAACTTTTCAATTTTCCTGTAAGAATTTCCATCTTTACAGTACTTAGATTTTCCCTATTTATCTTAAAAAATACAAAATTTAAAGTTTCACTAAAAAAGTTTTGATACTATTTTATTTTAGTTATAATCGATAAAATGTCCTTATTAATTCGCACAACCCAAACCAACTGATCTCTGCTTAATAACCTATTTTTTTAAATGTATACAAATTCTAAGAATTTTTGTTACGGAACTTTTTTTTTGTAATATATTAGCTGAAAATTAATACAGTTATTTGTGAGCAATTGTCTCATTTTACTTATTTTGTGATCAAATAAGTGTCTTTATTATTTTTCACATCACTGTATATGCTAAAATATTAAAAGGAAAACAGACTATTTTATATTAAAAGTGAATTCTATGTTAATGTTTTAATAAAATTCTTAACCCAAAATAATTGAATTGATATTTAAACATTTTATTATACAAATATATTTAAGATATATGAAAACATTTTATAGGGCCATAAATAATAAGAAAAACATAAATTGCGTTTCGCCATTCTTTTCATCTAAAAATTTTATGACAAAAGAATCCATATAAAAAAAATAGCTTTTCAAAAAACACAAGCAAAAACTAACTTAATAAAAATATAAAAAAATATTCTCTTATATTTTTCTTTTCTTCAGTTAATATTCATAATAAAAAAATAACATTAAAATAAATAAAACGCATGATTAGAAGCGAAAAAAAAACTAAATAGCAGCCGTTTTGCCAGGTGTTAAACGCCTAAAGACCAAAATGAAAAGAGGCACATAATACGAAAGTACGAGTAAAAAAAATCACATCATAGTCAATAGTTACACGTGACCGGGTACAAACAAATATTTTATTAAAATTTTATTCTTTTGTATTTGATTAGTTATTTAGTTTGTTTGTTTGTTTGTTACCACATCTATAAAAAGATGTGAGGTCTTGCCTCTTCTTGTGAAAAAAAGTAAATATTGTTTATTTGTAGCTAAAATTGTAAATAATTTAAAAATTAAACATAAAAATAGATAAAAATAAAAGACCAATAGAAGAAAATTTGTATTAAAATATGATTTTTTTTTATAACGAATTTAACAAAAGATTTACAACGCTAATTGTCTTTAACAATGTTTGTTGTCAGCGTCATATCGTTCATAGTCATGTATTTAATGTCTTTTTTTTTCGTTGAATTGTCAAGAGGGCACAGTGGTGTTAAAAGTTATGATTTATTTATTTATTAAAGAGAGCTAATTACTGAAAATAAATTGTATTAAAATTTAAAACAAAAATCTTCGGAATAGACCAAATAAGTGCTGTAAGGGTTCGCTTTTTATTTATTTTTGTCAAGTTAAAAGGAACTATTTTTATATTGAAAAGTACGTTTTTGTTTTTAAAAAAATTTTTAGTTTTTTACGTTTTAACGAACATTTTTACTTATTTTGGAAAATTAATCTTTATCATTAGTACTTTTTGGAAAATGTATACATTTAAAGAAATCAAAGCTTTTTTAAAAACTTATGTGGGTACTTTTTTCGCAAACTGAAATATAAACATATACTCTTTTATACCCATCATCAAAAAGATGGTTTTGACATTCCGTGTCGAAAAATTTCAGGGTCCTGGTTAGATTCTGAGTCGATTTAAATATGTTCGTCCCTCCGTGTGTAAAAGCAGGATGTGTACCCTTTTTTTTGTAGTAAAATTTTGATTTATTAGGAAAATGGTATTTTTTGAAAAATATTTATCTATTCATAACACAGCTCAACAGCAACAAAAAAAGGCTTGAAAAACCACTATGTTCCAAACTTTAAATTTGGACCATATTTTTAAAGTTTTTTTTTATAATTTTTAAGTAAAATTATATTTTTTTTAGATATTTCTCCACATAATTAATGGTAAATCAAAAAGTGTTAGTCCGATATATTGCGTTTCAATCGGCTTAGTAGTTTCGGAATTATAATAAAAATATTAAGAAAAACTGTGAAAAGAAAATAGCAATTTTTTTGTTAAAAAAAAAGTGCAAAAATTTATCACAAAGCCACATGTAATAGCAACAAAATGAGATATCGATCATAAAAATCTATCGATTTTTTTCGAATTTATTCACTAATTTTCACAAAATTTTAGTTTTTTGAGATATTTCTCCACTTGTTGTCATAACTCAAAAACAACTTATCCGATTTTGTTAAACTAAATTGTTTTTGATGCGATCAATAGTTTAAAAGTTATGAAACAAAAATATTGAATTATATCTCGAAAACTACTAAGTAAAATTAATTTTAAGTCTTTCTTACTAAATTTTCTGAAAATAAAAATTTGAAAGTATAAAAATACAAATTTGTATTTTTTAATCTTTCAGATAAATTTGTAAATAAAATCAGACATATTTGATTTAAATCAATGCATAAGTTTTGCTTCTCTTCGAGAAGGAAATTGTCGAAGATACATAAATAAATAAATATTCATCGGTTTTCTCTAAATGACTTTCCAATTGATATGTTAAAAATTTGTCATGAGTAGCAAATTGTTTTACCATTTTATTTTCAGCATTACATTACATTACATAGATATTACTCTAACTAGTCACAAAATATTAACATTTTATTATTAGTTTTTATTCCTTTCCAAACCACTGTGCTTTAAAAAATAAAACACAAAAAAATGTAACGCTCTTTTAAGTGTAAATTAAGGGATTTATGGTGTAGGTTAGTTATGCGAAACGAGCAAAATACAATTCACACGACCAAAAAAAAAAACAGTAGCCGCAACGAAAACGTTATCTAAGTCAAGACAAGAGAGTAAGATAAATGAAGTAAAATACAAAATAATTTACAATAACCTTATTTACTCACATTACGCTGATATTCTCGCTGCAGTCACAACTTAATCTCAGTGTTGATTATAATCGCAAAAAAGTTATAGGAAAATGCCTAAACACTTTTTTAGAGAAGTTACGATGGACTATGTCAGGGAATAAAATGATAGACAGCTGTTAATGTGACACTGACAACGAACGAAAGCGTTGACGACGAAGACGAACACAATATAGACGACGATAAAGTTAGCAGCAGTATTAAACAGAAAAATACTAGCAACAACAATTAACTTAAATTTATAAAATATTAAACAAAATTATTACTAAAATAACAACAACAATTTTAACAACGAAGTTGAAAACAATATGATTATCATGATCATTATTATCATAACGATGGTGACGATGATTATAATCATCATGATCATCATCATCTAACTAAAACAATGTTGTAGAGACGACAAGTGGCCTGAAGGTTAAAGTAGTTGTGGGTGGGGAAGGAACGAATGAACGACAACAATGAATAGCAAACAACTGAAAGCGACCACTAAAAATGAATGATACACGTTCTTTTTGTATGTTTATATAAATGTATGTCTGTCAGTCTGTCTGTCTGTCTGTCTGTCAGTCTGTCTGTCCCTCCGTACATCGATCTCTTTGTCTGTATCAACATTTCGCTCAATGTTTCAATAAATTTGTCAAAAGCAACAAACTAGCAGTTGTGTGAATTGGTAGCTGTCAGTCGGTCTTTTTGGAAAAAGATAAAGTCACCATACTACCACTATCTATCTAAGTGAGACCACAACTCTCAAATATATGTATGTATATTCAATTCTCATACAATGTATTCTTTCGAGAGTATGGGAGCGTCGTCACATAAAACCATTAAAAAAACTTTTTTTTTAAATTTCATTGAATTTTGGAAAATTGAACACACATTAAATTTGTTTATAGAGTATTAAATATTATTGGGAATTTAGTTGATAGAACCATAATAGCAACAATAACAACATAGACAAAAATTATATATTGTATGAGCAAATTATGTATATGATTTTTTATGAATATATTTCTGTTATATAATGATATAAAGTAATTTACAAATGTCAATTAAAAAAAGAAATTATTTAAAGTTACCAGATGTTTGTTTTGGAGCTAATTTAATGATTCAGTTATATCAATAAATTATTCTTTTTGCTAAGTTTATGTTATTTTAAAAACGAAAATATTGCAAGATCTACACGATCCAGCAACATTTCATAGAAATTTATTCTTTTATGTTATTCTTAATGCAACATCAATTTTTTTTGGAATAGTGTGCTGTTCAAACGCTTCTAAGGATTTATTATTTAAATAATAATATTATTATTAATAATATTATTATTAATATTATTATTAATATAATTATTATTATTAAAATACTAACGATATTTTTGTATACGTTAATACTAACGATACGTAAATTTTACGTACACATGGCTATACCTTTAAAATACTTTATTTGTTGTTGCTATGTGAATTTTTATTCAAATCCAATTCAATAAATAAGAATAAACCGCACTAGATAACGATACGTAAATTTTACGTATTTTTTTTTTTTTTTTTTTTTTTTTTTTTTTTTGTTTGTTTTGTATTTACATTATTATTAAATTATTATTTTCTTTTGAATATATTTTAAAAACTTTTGTGAGAAAGAACTTAGGAAGTTTCATGCCGTTAGATACCATTACACTATAGTAATAAGGACTGTAAAAAATGTATACGTAAAATTTACGTACATTAGTATTCTAGAGTTAAGATGGGAGGTCATCCTAACTGACAATCTCTAAATCCGTATGATGATCCTGTAACCTGGAACAACTGGGTCTATAATACTACTTATTACAAATTCTCTGTACAACAAACATTTTTTTTTGCATTTTGAGAAGAATTTCAATTATCGAACTGAATATTTTACATCTGGCATCCTCCACCACGACCACTGCGTCAAAAAGCAACATAAATACAACATTTCAAAAAATAATAATAATAAATAAAAATAAATAACCCAAATGGCAAATTCTTTAAAAGCTTAATCAAATACCGAAAACAGCTCCTGGTCATACATTTAAAAACAAACTGAAGCAAAAAAGGGAAAAAAAATCACATTAAGTGGATGAATGTACAGCAAAAATAAAAGATAAATCCACAAAATGTTAATAAACTAAATAGTGGTGGCAACAACACAATATATGTTGATCTTGCTGCTTATTTCGTTGTTATGGTTTTATGTGCAAATATGTATAAATGAAAAATATATATATTTTTTTGTTTTGTTTTTGTTATTTTAAAAGCTACTGTTGACTTTGAACATGATTCACAAAACAGAAATCAGCCAGCCCATACACCACAACGACACATTCTATGAATGGACAGTGGGATTAATGGAAACATATTATACGAAGCAAGTGAGAATGAAAAAAAAAGTACTTCTATGATCTTCTCCATTTGTCTGTCCGTTGTCTTTTATGAATTTTCTTCTTAATAAAAAGTTGTAGTTTTATTTGAAAATTCCATATTGGTGGCCAATTCTTTTAAGAAGGTTATGTAACTCTCTGTCTCTCTCCCAAAAAAAAAAAAAAAAAAAAAAAAAAAAAAAAAAAAAAACCATAAATCCCTTAAAAATTTCAATATTTCTCTGAAATTTGACACATATACATATATACATCGATCCATAATTGACCATAGCTGCCATATAAATCCATCTTCAGAAATCAATTTTT
Source organism: Phormia regina (assembly GCA_001735545.1). Classification (NCBI taxonomy): domain Eukaryota; kingdom Metazoa; phylum Arthropoda; class Insecta; order Diptera; family Calliphoridae; genus Phormia; species Phormia regina. The sequence continues at coordinate 11,843 of MINK01186195.1, forward strand.
AAGGCATAAAACGGTTTATATAAGTATAAATTATAATATTAAACTTTATAAATATCGGTGCATAATTGACCATACAAAAGTGTATAAATTTTTATAAATATTAATACATATCAACGTAATATTGTGCATTCGAATGTTTTCTTTTTTTTAACTTTATTTACTTATCGAAACAAGTTGCTATTGCTAAATATTAGTTAGTGATACCATTAACTTATAAAATATTTAAAATAAACAGTATAGATTTTGAATGATGCAAGATGATACATCTGAAGACGTTCTATATATGCACATGACAAGAACTAATGGAACACAATTTTCATAAATTCGATAACATCACTGTAAACAGAAAATAATTCTGTAAGTCTTTTATCTCTTTTATGAAATTCAAAATCGTCTAAATATAACCATTGAAATAATTTTTTAATTTAATCTCTTAAAATACACCTTTCAAGAATACATAGATCAGTATATGTTATTATTGACCTTTTTATCCATAAAGAATGAAAGGTTTCAATGTAACCTAAAAGACGAATCCAAATAAAATGTGCAGCGTCAAGACAACGAGACTAACATTTTGAAAAATCAAACGAACTAAACAAGTGTGTAATCGTAAATTATGTTGTTTCCTTCGTGTCAAAGTAGATTTTGTATACCACAATTAGACATCAATGGAATGAAATACATATTTTCAGAACATTAAGGGAACCAATAAAAGATAAATCGTGTTAAAATATACAGATTTTTCTCTTTAAAGAACATTTTTAAAAAAAGTTTATCAATTTGTTTAAAAAGACTTGAAGATATTTTATTTAAAATTTAATAACTCAAATATTTAACACCCCTTTAATTTTCCAACATTTCCACTGTTTGTCGTTGGGGACACAACAATGAGTATTAGCCGGTTGTTAGCTGTTAGCTGGATGGATGTCTAGATCATTTTAGTAACTGCTGTTGCTGCTTCTGCTTGCTATTTGCTTGACTGACTGACTAACTAACTAGCTAAATAACTTAGGTAGTTTATCGACTGACAGTCTAACAGACGGACTGCCCAGCAATCAAACAAGCAAGCAGGCAGGCAGCCAGACCAGTATCACTACTGAACGCCAGATAATAAACGTACTACTAAAACTGTTTCTGCTACTGCAATTACTGCTGCCTTTGCTCTCTGCGGTTTGTATTGTTATCTATTCTATTTTGCTGTTAAGACCAGTACAACACAAATCACGCTCTCCTGCTTTATGTATTAATAAATGTTTTTTGTTTTTTTTTTTTTTTGTTTTGCTTTTAAGAGTATCAATGAGTGTTTTGGTCTTGGCGATAGATGTTATAGTATTCACCCAGCTCACCTATTACTGGGCTACGCAGCTTTTTGGGAAGCAAAATAAACTTTAGTTTATCCAAGACCGTTTATGTGTTGACCAACGCCGCCGAAAACGCCGCTAGTCGTGTGATCGAGAAAATCGAAAAAATAAAAAAAAAATATAACGAATTGTTATTAAAAAATCGCTAAAATTTGTTTTTTCCAACGTTGTTGACCAGGTGTCTCTGTTGTTTTGTGCTAACAGTGTATGTGTGTTTAAAATACCTTACAAAAGCAATAATAAAAATTGTTGCTGTAGCCCTAACGCCACCATCACGTTTTTAAACAAATCTCTCAAATTACCCACCCCTCCCACACTTCTTACAATAACAACCAATTCTCTTAGCGTTATACTCTTGTTTAACGTTTCATTATTATTATTTTTTGCACTAACAACAACAACGACAATAGCAACAACAAAAATTTAAACAAAAATAATAACAATATAATAAAAATAAAATAAAGATTAAAAGTAAATGCCGCCGCGTTATTGTCGTGTGGTTTGCATACTATATGACGACGGATCTTAACGAGTTTTTTTATGTTTTTTTTTGGTGGATTTTTTTTTTTTTTTTTTTTTTTTTTTTTTTTTTTTTTTTTTGTCTAAAGTTCGGTTTTATTTGTTTTAATCAGAGAGCACTTGATTAATTTTTATGTTTTGTTGTTATTGTTACTGTCAAAATGCACTCTAAAGAGAGGAAAGTGTTTATAATTGAAAATTAAACAACAAAAAATACTGAAACGAAGAAAACAACAAAACAAAAGAAATATTTTTTCTACCTAGTGTTTTTTATTTAAGCGATTTAAAACGACAAAAATAACAAAAACCGACTAAACGTGCGCGCGTTCAAAAGCTCCTTATCTCAAAAGGCAACCTCCATCTCCGTTGGTTCGGCATATTACCCTTCTTAAAAAAGTAAAACGATTAACCCTTTATTTTCGAAAAATAATTTAACGACACGATTAATTAAAAAAAAAAATAAAAACGAACGAGTTACTCGCAGCTGTTTGTGGTTTTATTTCAAATTTAATTTCAAAATTTTGTATTAAAATTTTAAATCATTCGTGTTCTTTTGGAAATTTTTCTAAATTAAAAAATTATAGGTAAATTTAAAACTACATTCATATTGAATTCATTTTAAAATATTTTAATAATATAATACATTTTTTATAATATAAGGGTGACAGAATCTTTTATTATAAGTTTCAAGGGATTTTGTCACCTTTAAATTTTTCTAATTCCGCAAAGATAATATGAAAAATTTTAATTTTTTTTTATTTCAAATATATTCAAAACCTTGGCGATGCAATCGATCGATTAAGAAATAATTCATTAATCATTATTTTTAATCTTCCATTTGTGTTTTTTTTTATCACATGAAAAGTTAAAATTTTCATTTACTTACATATTTAATTATAAACATTAGTGATAGATGAAATATTTGCATATCGAGCCCTAGCAGCGAAAATGTAGTAAGTGCAGAACACAAAACTTTACAGAAGAAGTATTATTCCAAAACTAAATATTCTAAAAATTTTTATTTACTAGCTTTAAGTAGGTGATCGTTTATCAACCACTTGCGCTACCAAAAGTAACTAGTGAATCGCCAAATTAGTTATATATCTAGTGATAATGGGTAAATTGGCACCTTTTGCACAGCTGGGAAATTTGAAATGGCACTTTTTACGTCGATTAAATTTAGACAGATGATCTAAATTATAGATTTTAATCAAAATACTAAATTCGGAAATGATATTTTGGCGGTCAGGGCTTCGCTTTTACTGCTTTTTCGTTTTTTAATGCACATTTAATGCACATAAAACCCATTTTATAGAGCATATTGTGGTTTCCCTGCTTATTAATAACCGATTATAAGATCCATTTTCATAACTCATTACATGGTAAGCAAAGAGTTTGCTGGGTATTTTGTTATTAAACAAAAGTTGGTGTCGTGAGGTTGTCGCTTGTAGGAAGACTTGATAATAAAGAGGGGATTAGAGGGTCTAATGGGTTTCTCCCGGCGAATAAGCATCGAAGTTATTTGTATTGGCTAACAAGGTTTTGTAATTAATGAGATAAAATCTTAAAAACACCTCAGTTCTGATAATTTCAATTACATTTGTCTTCACCAGTTCACAAATAACAAAATTAAAAAAATGAATGGAAACACAGTGCGTTATTTTATTTAAATTTACTAAAAATCTTTATAATTTCCTTACTAATTCCCACCTACATATATATTGTAAGTTAAACTAAAATGCCTAAAATAGCCTTTTTAATTACATAAAATACGTCATTAGCGCCAGTTTAGAATTTTTGTACACAAATTAGCAAATCATGTTTCTAATTCCAAAGCTTTAACTTTAATTTACTTTTATTTCTAAACAACAAACTGTTGCTAAGTTCTATATTATTTATTCTTATAATAGGAAGTCATTAAGACACAAAAATTCCTCAATCGTTGCCAGTGCACATATTACACACTTATGCACATACATACGTACTCGTTTGTTCTAATGTAATTGTTCTTTAGACTCCGTCTAATGGTCATCTTATTGAATTTATTATTATTTTTAAGTATTGACAGCAACGTAAGTTGTTCAATATAAAAACATTTGTTTTTTTACAATTATTTACGTGTAAAATTTATATTATCATTGTAGGAAAAAAAAAAAAAAAACCAAGAAAAAAATTCTATTGCACTCTGGGGATTTTATTTTCTTATAATCATTTGAAAAAAAATAATAATAATAATTATAATTATAATAAGCTATGATTTTATTTAAAATTCAGTTAAATGTTATTAGAGGACTAGATACCATGCGGGAAATTGGTAGCAATTGGTTTAATAGCCGTCAGTAACCAATTGACACCTAATAATCACCAAAGTTCTAGTTGAGAACCTGTTTAACCATTGGGAGCTAGTGAGCAATTAGCAACTCGAGCGTAATAACAATCTGTGGCTGTGTAATATACATACTAAAATAATACAATTTCCAATTTGTTTTTACAAAATTGTATTATAAGTCCAGCTCATACAAAGTGTTAGAACTAGAACCGGTCCCTGTCACCTTGGACTAATCCCGGGACATGTTTAATGTTAGTTCTTTTCCCTCTAGGCTAGTTTCACCACTACTTAAATAATATTGATGCAATAATTTTGTTGGTATCATTTAAATGTAAAAAATGTACCTTTAAATGTTTTGGTTGCTTATTAATCTAAAACATATAAAGCTAAGTTCAGACTAATAAAATATTTGTCAAAATGACGTTGACATTTTCTAACCTTCATTTCAATGGGAAAATATTTTTTACTTATAATTCATCATTTTTTACTTTACCGACCGAATCTTATTTGACGCTCAAACTTTTGCAAGATCAAACAACTCTAAGCATTTTGGTCAGTCGGGGTTCACTCGCAGTAATTTTTCTTGCCGCAATTTTGAGCTTATATTAAAAAGAGAGAGAGAAAGAGAGATGAGCAGGGTCAACTAAACTTTTACATTCCCTTTAACTACCAACTTAACAACTTAGAATTGCAGTAAAAAGAACTAATGTGTGTGAAACCAGACGAGTCCAAGTTTAAAATGACTTATGCTATGTGTCATTGTCTTAAATTTTCATTGTCAACAGAAGTAGATTTAAATTCAAATACACTTTATTTACCTCTTTCATCCTTAACATAAGTATAACTAATTAAAAATTAAAAAGAACAACTTTAATTAATCAGTTTCCCAATAAATATTCTCCCCCACCTTCTCGTAACACAATATAAATGATCTTTAATCATTATAATATACGTAAAATCATCAAAATACAATTTAGGAATAAAACTCTAATTTAAAACAAAAGCAAAAACATAACCAATTGAATATTTCAAATTGACAGCTGCTGTTTTAGTCAAAGAGCAACTGACAGTAAGAAAAAATGAAATTGAAAAAAGATTAGGCTTTGCAGAATCTTTGATACCCTTCTGCATCTTACCAAAAATTAATTAAATTTTCGCCTTTATTTATATGTAAATGTAGATTTATAAATTATTTCACATTTATAAATCTACACTTTTTTCAAACTACGAAAATTTGAATATGAAAGAAATAAAAAAAAATCAATCATAACAAGCTTTGCTTTTAAAAAATTAACAACAACAATTCCATTTTTATTTATTTTTGTACAAACTGACTGCATATACAAAGAACAACAACAATGTTATTTATTATATTACTGCTGTTGCTAACTAAACTACGTGTCTCATATGGAAAAAAGTCACTACTAGTCATTACAATGCTTAATACACATGTTTGTGTGTGTAACTCTATTGATTACAAACGAATTTGGTTTGTTAAAAAAAATGTAATTTTATAAAAATATTTACGACCGATCTGTACAAAAATAAAAACCTATAGCTTAAACCGGGACTTCAAAAATAAAAAATGCGTTTTGTCCGATATCAGTTATTATTGAACCTATTTATTTAATTTCATCAGAACAAAAATTCAGAAAAAAATGTAAGAGACTTCTTTAACAAAAACGAAGTCCCTAGTATATACAGAGGCTTCAGAAACTGGAAACCCAGTTCTAAAAAAACTCTTTTTTGAACATATCTTCGCATTGTATGAACCGATCTTGCTGAATTCCAACAATAAAATTCTCGAAAGGATCGTTTGATATATGGTCCTATCGTCATCATTTCTTACAAGGATCCAAAAAATATAAACTTTTTTCTCTCCGATGAAAATTGTAGGAATTACAAACGGAATGACAAACTTATAAATACCCTTTACACCTGTGGTGAAGGGTATATATAACAAATAAAATAAATTGAAATGAAATGAAATGATCATATTTGTGCTTTAACTTCAATAATAAAATCAATTGATTTTGTTGTTTTCATTAATTTTACATGATGAATAAAATTGATCAAAATCCACTCTAAAGCAAAAATCAATAAACAGCAATGTCTGTCTTTCTGCCCTTCCTGTCATGTTGATTGTTTTGGCGTTGGCGGCATTTCGTCGCATTTTGTAATTGTAATGATTCGAGTTTTTTTTTTTTCTAAAAATCATTGTTTTGAATCATATGTGCAATGCAAGTTTAATAATAAATACTAAAGGACTAAAAAACCCATACAGTCATGTTCACTATTCGATTATTCCAGGTTACAATAAATATTTTTGTACGTAATCATTATCATGATTCCATTTTATCATTTATTAGTGAAGTTTATA